>WURV02168584.1:0-14622 GCA_011762755.2 Epimenia babai
GTTCTGTGGGGTGCTACTCTGTGTGAATGGATTGGAAATGTATGATCGTGCATGTAGGAATGGGGTGGATCAGGTTGGAGAAGGCTTGTTTTATTTGTTCAGTGGGGTGCTCCTCTGTGTGAATGGATTATAAATGTATGATTGTGGATGTAGGAATGGGGTGGATCAGGTTGGAAAAGGCTTGTTTTATTTGTTCAGTGGGTTGCTCCTCTGTGTTAATGGATTATAAATGTATGATTGTGGATGTAGGAATGGGGTGGATCAGGTGGGAGAGGGCCTGTTTTATTTGTTCTGTGGGGTGCTACTCTGTGTGAATGGATTGGAAATGTATGATCGTGCATGTAGGAATGGGGTGGATCAGGTTGAAAAAGGCTTGTTTTATTTGTTCAGTGGGGTGCTCTTCTGTGTGAAAGGATTGGAAATGTATGATTGTGGATGTAGGAATGGGGTGGATCAGGTGGGAGAAGGCTTGTTTTATTTGTTCAGTGGGTTGCTCCTCTGTGTGAATGGATTATAAATGTATGATTATGGATGTAGGAATAGGGTGGATCAGGTGGGAGAGGGCTTGCTTTATTTGTTCTGTGGGGTGCTCTTCTGTGTGAAAGGATTGGAAATGTATGATTATGGATGTAGGAATGGGGTGGATCAGGTGGGAGAGGGCTTGCTTTATTTGTTCTGTGGGGTGCTCCTCTGTGTGAAAGGATTGGAAATGTATGATCGTGCATGTAGGAATGGGGTGGATCAGGTGGGAGAGGGCTTGCTTTATTTGTTCTGTGGGGTGCTCTTCTGTGTGAATGGATTGGAAATGTATGATTGTGGATGTAGGAATGGGGTGGATCAGGTGGGAGAGGGCTTGTTTTATTTGTTCAGTGGGGTGCTCTTCTGTGTGAACGGATTGGAAATGTATGATCGTGCATGTAGGAATGGGGTGGATCAGGTGGGAGAAGGCCTGTTTTATTTGTTCTGTGGGGTGCTCTTCTGTGTGAATGGATTGGAAATGTATGATCGTGCATGTAGGAATGGGGTGGATCAGGTGGGAGAAGCCGTGTTTTATATGTTCTGTGGGGTGGTCATCTGTGTGAATGCATTATAAACGTCGTATGATCGTGGCTGTAGGAACGCGTGGTTGGGGTTAACTAACGCTTGTTAAATTTTTTTTCAGTAGGATGGGAGGTAGAGGGATAGTATAGGATAGTAGAGGGAGGGTATTAATATCAGTTCCCTAGTCAATGTATTTTAACATCATTGAACGCAATTTTATTACTATCTCCATGTGAAATACATTACCTGGCTTTGATTTAGGCTTTATTGGTTTTATAAAATGTTTACAAAATGAGTCATTATACACCTTCTATCCAAAAAAGCCTTTTTAATTTCCCTGGATAGATTTCTTCAGGATACACACTCTGTCACCACCAAGGCTCTTAACCCCGGATGAAGTATATTTTTATAAATTATACAAAATCTTGAGTTAATCTTTACGTTAATTAGTCAATAAGGTGTTACCTTTACGTTTCATATTGCGTAGTCTACACAGTATTATTGATGTTGAACTGTTGCAATAATAAAATAACACTGGTATAGATTTCGATCTAAACGGCCAATATTTGATGTGATTGATGATAATATGTGCGGGCTGAACTTTGCTGACCACTCATCTAAATAAGAACAAAGGATAATATTTTGCGTACTAATTACTAAAGTGTTTGACCTTGAATTGGTGCCCTTTCATCGAGGAATTGCATGAGGAGTGACTGGAAGGGTGGCGTGGCGTTTGGGGCCATGACGTCAGACCCGTTGGAGTCTTTGTCGTCAACCGTGTCATTCTCCATCTGCTTCTGGCAGAAAAATCACGAGATGGCAAAATGATAAATTTGTAAAGAGATAAGATCGTGTAAGTAATTGTTAAAATCACCTGAAATCTACAGACAGTTCCCCAAATGTGTGAAATGATGAGCCAATGGTGTAGAGTCGTTTACATCACCTGAAATCTACAGACAGTTCCCCAAATGTGTGAAAGGATGAGCCAATGGTGTAGAGTCGTTTACATCACCTGAAATCTACAGACAGTTAGTTCCCCAAATGTATGAAATGATGAGCCAATGGTGTAGAGTCGTTTACATCACCTGAAATCTACAGACAGTTAGTTCCCCAAATGTGTGAAAGGATGAGCCAATGGTGTAGAGTCGTTTACATCACCTGAAATCTACAGACAGTTCCCCAAATGTATGAAATGATGAGCCAATGGTGTAGAGTCGTTTACATCACCTGAAATCTACAGACAGTTCCCCAAATGTGGAATAATGATGAGACAATAGTTTTGAGTTATTTACATCACCATAAGTGTCTCAATCATCTTTGAGATGGAAGTTACTAACAAATGTGGAATTAGTATAGTGGACAGAGCAGGCTTAGAGAGATGTGGAATGAGTGTAGTGGACAGAGCAGGCTCAGAGAGATGTGGAATGAGTGTAGTGGACAGAGCAGGCTTAGAGAGATGTGGAATGAGTGTAGTGGACAGAGCAGGCTTAGAGAGATGTGGAATGAGTGTAGTGGACAGAGTAGGCTTAGAGAGATGTGGAATGAGTGTAGTGGACAGAGCAGGCTTAGAGAGATGTGGAATGAGTGTGGTGGACAGAGCAGGCTTAGAGAGATGTGGTGCTCTACCATCCATCCCATCAGAGGTATAGGTTTTTTCTGTGTATTTCATTCGATCTATCTGAACATTGGGGATGGAGATGCTCGGTGTGAGGGAGGCCTGCCTTTAGTGTTGCCTACCGCTCCTTAAGTGATTAAATCTGTGGGTGTTACAAATAAATAAGAAACTATAGAATTTACCTCATTGCGTATTTCTGTCTGCTTCCGTTCGAGTATCTTGCTGACCACGAGCGCTCTGTGGTAGCCGGTCCGGTCAGTACACACTGCCCAGTCCACCAAGAGGTTGACCACTGGCTCGTAGTCCGCCGGCTAATATGCAGGAAAATCAAGAGCGATAAATACGTTGAGGTGACAGAATCTATTCAAATTAACAAAGGCACAACAAAAAGCTGATCGCCTTTGGTGTATAAGTAATTGCGAAGAACAATGGAGGCGTTTTATTATTATCATGCCAGAATGAGGATACTTCATACACAAAATAATGTGACATTCTAATAATAAATGTGGCAACAACCCTACCATACAACTATCCTGCCATATAACTACCCTACCATACAACTATTTTGCCATATAACTATCCTACCATACAACTATCCTGCCACATAACTATCCTGCCATATAACTACCCTACCATACAACTATCCTGCCATATAACTACCCTACCATACAACTATCCTGCCACATAACTATCCTGCCATATAACTACCCTACCATACAACTATCCTGCCATACAACTACCCTACCATACAACTATCCTGCCATATAACTACCCTACCATACAACTATCCTGCCACATAACTATCCTCCCATATAATTATCCTAATATGCAACTAGCCGACCATATAACTATCCTATCGTACAACTATCCTATCGTACAACTATCCTATCATACAGCTATCCTATCATACAGCTATCCCATCATACATCTTTCCTATCATACAACTATCCTATCATACAACTATCCCATCATACAACTATCCTATCGTACAACTATCGTATCATACAACTATCCTATCATACAAATATCCTATCATACGAATATCCTATCATCCGACTATCCTATAATACGACTATCCTATCATACGACTGCCCCACTATATAACATACCGATGCACTCTCTTTGCCTGGGGAACCCTTGAAAACTTTGTGGTAGATCGCATCGAGAGATCCGTTCGCGTCAGACCGACCAAAGTTGTGCCTGTCCAACATCTCGAGGACCGATAAAATGCGTTCTATCGTGTCACCTACAATATATTCACGTCACGAGACATGCCATCCTCACAGACACTGGTTCTCATTCAAAATTCATTTATATTTCAACAACGCTTTCATGATTGTACTTGTTCAATGCAAAAAAGTCTAAAAAGTCAATGCCTTTTGCCTAGATTGAAATTAACCCGAGCTTACATATAACAGGTCAATGTCATTTTGTGAAGTAAACAGGAGCTTTCATATAACAGTTCAATGCCATTTGGAGAAGGGAACAGGAGCTTTCATATAACAAGAACATCTCATTGGGTGAAATTAACAGATTTCATGTAATAGGTAAATCTCATCGGGTGAAATTCAAATGAGCTTTCATATAACAGGTAAGGCGATGAGTATGTACAGTGACATGCCAAGATAATGCCCCAAGAGAGAGTGTCATTAGTAACAGAAACATAGCCGGATCAAAAGAAAGAAGGGCACGCTGGAGCTTGTGGAGCTTGTTGGAGATGCGATCGTTGTAAACCATCAACTAGCAGTACGAGCAGTACGGTATCACGTGCGATGTATCGGGGTCGCGCGTTATTATCGCGCGTTATTATGGCGCGTTATTATTGCGCGTTATTATTGCGCGTTATTATGGCGCGTTATTATGGCGCGTTATTATGGCGCGTTATTATGGCGCGTTATTATGGCGCGTTATTATCGCGCGTTATTATCGCGCGTTATTATCGCGCGTTATTATCGCGCGTTATTATCGCGCGTTATTATCGTGCGTTATTATGGCGCGTCGAGACGGCGTACCTGTGGCCGACTGCTGACACTTGTCCGATGACCAGCGTTGTTCCACGGCCCGACTGCGCTGTTGGATCTGTTCCTCCGAGCGACGAATCATAGCGCGGATCTGTAATGCATCGACGTACTGGCGATAAAGGGGAAGCCACGATGGTCGCGGGTTGATTAACGTGCGAAATAAAGAGAGGATGGCAAATCTGGAGTTGAGCGAATGTGATTAGGTGCACCCTGATGGCCGTATGTAGTTTATGACGTGCTTGTGGCGAGTGTCTGATGTAAGGCAAGTTTATGGTGAGATTTAATTGAGAGTGAGTTGTTGGCGAGTATATTGTCTTGTGAGGTAACCTAATAGGGAGAAGATGTAATTTAGGTCAACCCATTGGTGAGTAATGTAATTTAGGTCAGCCGATGGTGAGTAAATGTAATTTAGGTCAGCCGATCGCGAGTAGATGTAATTTAGGTCAGCCGATGGTGAGTAGATGTAATTTAGGTCAGCCGATGGTGAGTAAATGTAATTTAGGTCAGCCGATGGCGAGTAGATGTAATTTAGGTCAGCGGATGGCGAGTAGATGTAATTTGGGTCAGCCGATGGCGAGTAGATGTAATTTAGGTCAGCCGATGGCGAGTAGATGTAATTTAGGTCAGCCCATTGGTGAGTAGATGTAATTTACATCAACCCGATAGTGATTAGATGTAATTTAGGTCAACCTGATGGTTAGTAGATAAATTTAGATCAAGCTGATGGTGAGTGAATGTAATATAGGCCAACCTGATCGTGAGTAGATGCAACTTAGGTCAACCTGATGGTGAATAGATGTAATTTAGGTCAACCTGATGGTGAATAGATGTAATTTAGGTCAACCTGATGGTGAGTAACTGTGATATGTTATAAGACGCGTGTGTATACATACACATACCTGGGCATTTTGAGGCCCTGGGGGCATCGGTAGGCAAGACGGTGGACAGGGCATGAGATCGAGGGGCGAGCCGCTGAGTATGGAGTTTGTCTTGCCCTCGCCGAGGTTGTGCCAGATGAGCGCGGTCGGGCACTTGAGCGTAATCGTCTGTATAATGGCGGCGAGGGTGAGGAGCACTCCTCGATGCTGGGGACAGTTCTGGTATTCGCTGAACGTACAGAGGAGCGGGTTCTGGGTGAGAGGCTCAGAGCTCGCGCCGGCAGCAGCGGTGGTCACTCTGCACCGGTGGTTCAAACGCCGTGGAATAAGGTTCTAACCCGTAACATTTATACTTTAGAAATGTAACAAAGCAAATGCGCACTATGATGAAGCTAAGTCGTTAACATTCAAAAGCAAGTAGCAAAAATTAAGATGCCAATTAAAATGAGATTATTCTCTCAGAGACTAATACAGTATGGCGTAGAATTTTTTGCCTGTGTAATAAAAATTCTCTCCCTTTCGCCAATGTTAATTTTCAGCAAATTTTATTTTCAGAGGCAAACCACTATACACCAAAAATTTGTATAGATTTACTATGTACGTACGTGACACAAACAGTAAATCGTGTTAATGCAGGTTATTCTTCGTTTTGTGTCTATATCTAAAAAAAATTCATCATGCCTCCGGATTCCGCAGTGTATGTTGTTTGAATTCATCTTTAGCAATTCCAAAATAAACGAAATGTTAACAAATAAAATTATAAAGTAGTATCAAAGATCGCGTCACACTTGTCAAAACATAAAGGGAGAAAACCCAACTTACACTTATACAGTCAAACCTACGTAATTTGAACAACTTTATCGCAATTGCGGTATTCGCTGCTTCTTAATTCAATGTCTAAATCGCTGCTGCAACGAAGGTAGAGCGACTCCCGAGCGACGGACGGACGGAGCGAAGACTGGTTGAATTTACTTAACATGGTATCCATGGTGACGGCGTAATACGTTCGCAGACGAAGGTAAAAGGCGGGAATTTATATACAGGACTTAAGTATAAAAGTAACTAAAACACAGATCGTAGACAGAGAAATATTATGCAGATTTTTTGTTACATTTTATTTTAATGGGCAAAATAAAAAATTGGTGAATATACGTGGATTTTGGCATAAGCGAATTTTGGCGTATTTTCTATACTTGCCGAAAATTACACGCCATACAGTACATTAATATGGCTAGGTGAATGGGCGAGTTGACCTTTGAACATTGTTGCAGCGGGATAATTGTACTTAAACCCGTTATCAAACAATGAGGGTACCTGACCCCCCAACTCTTCCCCCACACCCATCCATGCCTGGCCCATGTTCCATATGTTAGTACAAAGGTAAAGCGTACCAAGTCATTGACCGAAATGAATGTATGCTTTCGTTTGAATCGGCGATGTTAAGTAATAACTAGAGACGGCGGAGGAAGGTGTTTAATTTGTGAAGATATATCTACTTATTGGAGTAATTCCGTTTGAGAAATATCCTATCATGATATTATGAAGGTGAAGGCCATTTGACTGTCGATTGGTGAAGGCGTAACGAACCCAGCAGGACTGGTGACGGTTGCTATGGGCGACTGCGTCCTCGGTGACGGACACGCCCCATCGCCGCATATTTGCGAGATTTTCTTGGTGCAGTAGTGAGCGAGACGTCGAGAGAGGAGCTGATTCAGGGTGAACTGTTCGACGTACTGCCGTGGGGAGAGACGAGGTGCATGGTTACGTACGGGTGAGCTAAAAACTAACCGGCTCGGAGGTACGTTGAACGTACGCCCCCAGACACGGCAGTCGATAATTATGTCTGAGTGGGCACAAAAGGCTGAATCAGTAAATGGTCGGTTGGCGCCGGTGGTGCAGTGGTTAGAAGCGATGCCTTTCATGCGAGAGGTTTCAAGTTCAAACCAACACAAACCAGGGATTCTTTCCCACTCCTTCCACAATAGGAAATGAGCAAGATTTTCGTGCTTGTATAGTGAGAAAGATTCGTTGTGGGATGGTTTATTATAAAAATATCTTAGGTATGTAACAGGGCAATGTTGTACGTGCGACTGACATTTAATTATAAAGTAGCACCAAAACCTCGCCTTTTCCCTTTAAATGAGTCTAAAATAAACGCTATATTAGATGTTGTTGGACCTAACATGTAAAAGTTTGGGCCAGTGAGAGTACTGGTGACATTGTTGGTGTGGAATCAGAAATACATTGCCACTATCGTACCCCTGTGGTATATTTCTGGCAAAGAGCCCTCCACCAGGTCTTCCCGCGGGGTCTGGTCTGGTAAGGGCTTCTGCCCACTAATGTTGCTGTACTTAAGATGTTCTACGGTAGCATTTCTATTGAGTTTACCTTTTAGCTATCTCATCGTCCCATCGTTAATAATCATTAAATATTTTGGCATGAGCGAAGTGTGCGACATATGTAGGCAGTCTGCGGGCACTTGGTACCAGTGGTGTTAGTGGACATGGTCCGATCAAACCCAGTGGTTCCCTCCCAGTGTTTTACACATCCTTATAATGGAGACTAGTTTGTGTAATGTCTAATCTATATGGTAATTTTGTATACAAACAATAATGGTACAGACATAGCAATCTCACACACAAGCGCACGCATGCACACACGCACGCACAACCTGGAGAACTTGGGAGAGAATCAGCTTGACGATCGTGTCGTCTGGCTGCCTCATCTTTTCTAGCAGATCCACCAGCCACACTAAGTACTCGTGCCGATCCAGGAGACCTTCCTGATCCGTGTACGGACAAAAAAAAGTAGTTTTTATGTACAATAAATCGCTACTGGATGGCGGTTGAATTAGCTCGAAAGCATAAATTGGGTACAGACCAATAAAATTTTAGAATCGGGTGTGGCTCGTACAAAAGGGAAGTAATGCTGCAACTCAATACCTTTGTTAAATATTACGAATACCCATGTGTGTAGTAAAGTCGACGGACATTTGACACCAGACACATAAATACACATAAAGGGGAGGGCGTTTGGGTAGCCCTTGCAGTGCGGTTGTCTTCAAATGCTCTATGGATGGTCTCTATGTCGCTTACCTTCCCGCTCTCTCATCATCCCATTGTTAACCCTTAGCACTCTGTTGTCACAGAATTGTATTGGTAGAGTAATGTGATGTACAGTTTTCAGTGTGGTAAGGGTTAATGAAGACTGCGACGTACGTTGGTCGATCCGTGGCAGAACCAGTCGTCGTGTAAACGGATGAACGAATCTGCTGAGACTTGGTAGTTGATAATGAACGTTACGGTGGTTTTTACTCCGGTGTTTTCCCCACTCTTTTAACTGGGGCTAATCCGTTTGTTGCCTTAATCATAGTAGGCTAGCTACTTACACACAACCATATTGGCCCAGACAAGGGGGGTAGGGAAATCCCTAATCTATTGCTACAGACACACGTTGTGTAGATGAATAATGTTTTTTCCTGTCGAAATATCAATCATTTTTAAGCAAATCAACGATATCTCGACATATAAAACAAATCGCCCGCCCAAAAATAATCGTATCAGTCTCGCACGACTTTGTTCCCTTCAAAACGGAAGATCACTTATACGAGTTATTGTTTGGCAACTGTTCTCACAATGCTTATACATTATCTTCTCTCGGACTTCGTACGAACTCTGATCCTATTGGTTAAAACCGGGTCAATAGCTTCCCCGGGTATCGGTAGCTAGTCAGTGAAACATAAACATCGAGGTAACAGTAATAGGCTTGTGATTATATTATGAATTAACTCAATAAGCCGTAAATAATGTCTAATGTCGTGTTGACATATGGAGAGGGGGTGGGGGGGTAGGGGAATACAAAGCCTGTATAAGTGTAGTATGTAGTGAAGTTCATGAATATAAATCAAAAATCCAAAAACTAAAAAACTAATGCCAATGTCGCCAATGAATGAAATCAGTCAAATAACATAACATGGATCGCCAGGTTTTTCATATTCGCCATTTGGTATATAGTAAAGTAATATTGCGGGCATTTGTATACAAGTATACCTCGTTGGAAGTTACCCCTATTTAATATAGCCGATAAAAAGTCTCTTTCGAAAACAAAATATTGCAGTAGTCGTGAGAATAGTTAGTCAATATGGGGAATCGATCAAGGTTCGTACATAGCATCATTATTATTATTTGATTGGTCATTTTTTAATGTTTCCTGTTAACAATGTCGGTTCAAAATCCATACAATAATAGTAATAATCAATGGACTTTGTGGTGATCTGTTTTAGATGTCTGAACTCATGACTCATGTAAGGTAAAATACTAAGGGGAGACAAACCTGTATAGACTAGTTAAATTTATTGAAAAATTAGCGTTCACGTATCTGTAATATGATAAATAATAACAAAATAATGAAGTTTTATTTCAATTGCCATATAATCTCTTAGTCATTGTGACAAGATGATGCCTCCGACACCATCATGTCAATGCTTCATCAGCCTAACCCCTGCACCGGTATAATTTAATTAGAGTAGTCTCCCTTGAATTCTTGTTTAAGTTATAAGACTAATTAGTAATATGATTATAAATACATTATATATACAAAAATACATCTGATGGTATTTCGCTTCTATAAATACTACTATATGGAAAGTATTTGATTGCTAGATTTGGAAATTACGTAGAGCTAATTGCACATATAATCTAGAAAAAACATTAGACAGATAGCTTAATCCACTAATCAAATGGATTTTTTCCTGTCTAGCTCAGCTCGTCGGAATCGAGTGAGCTAATGCATTATTCATTATTTAGAATTATTGGCTCCGCGGCATCGAGTGTACACTTGTAGAAAGTAGAGCATACTAAGGCATTGACACGGTGACCTTATTTATCGTAAATGAAAAACCATCTGCTGAAATTTTGTTTTGTAAACTTCCGCGGGGGAGAGTGGAAGTGTCGAGTGTGTTTTTTTTCATGGCAATACAAAGGTAAAGGAAACCCTAGCTTAGACTGATCCATCCAAATCATCAGTCAAAAGATGGGTGATGGTACATGAAGCACCCAACTGATGAGTTTATTGTAACAAGAATATTGTGTTATAGGTGGTGTGTGTGTAGTGGTGGGGGGGGGGGGAACTATCATTACACGCATGATGTGACAATTTAAATACGACAGCTGTACCTTGATAATTACGATAAGAATGTACCATGACAACATTACCGTTTTATTTAGAAAGCCATCATGTTTGAAATTGAAAAGACAAAAGCGATATGAAATTTTCAAGAGGCAATAGATGAGATTTGGGGTGTCAAAGTTTGGAGTTTTCCGCTGAACGATGTAAAAAATCTTTAACTAAAGCACTCGGTGAATGCAGACCTTCTCCATGTCAATTTGACATCATAAAAATGTGTACTACTACTAAACTTCACAAAAACTATGACTCGTCATAAAACGTGTACTTGCGTATTTATTTGGGTTGAGGAAATAATGGTGGTTTAAAAATCAGCATTGATCTTCAAAATTAGTGGATGAATTAAGTGAATCAGTTTTAATCATCGAAATTACTGGATGAATCTAGTTAATCAGTTTTAATCATCAAAATTACTGAATGAATCTTAATGTATCAGTTTTAATCATCAAAAATTACTGAGAGAACTTAGTGAACAAATCTAGTGAACATAAACCCTTAATATTTACTTCAATGGCCTGTTTTCAACAACTTCAAATAATCATTTAAATTGAAATGAAATGAAATGAAATATATTTGATTTAAAGTGCACTATTAGCAACGCTGTCTAACACACTTTGTGAATAACAAATTCAATCATTATTTTAAGCACAAGGTTATGCACCGACAGAAAAACACACACTAACGGAAAGACAGACAAACATCGACAAAAATATCACTCGAAAACAAGTTAGACGGTGTAATTATAAGCATAAAATAGAGAGGAAAATTTGATGCTCGTGTCTATTAGAAATGAAACTAAACCAAAATCAGCGTTCATTGAACCCCATATTCTCAATCTTTTTTCGTCAGTATGAGATAATGAAGGTTTCGGATGAGTAAGGAGCAGACGACATTTTATCCCCAGTTGAATAAGTGCAGGTCATATGACAACCACCTGATACTTGTCTAGACGCCTACATTTATTTCTCTAGCGTGATCCGTCATCTAAAAGTAAGAAATTTATACCAGGTAGAGGAGAATAACCGAGAATAACGTATATAGTTCTATCGAAGATGGGGATTTTGTAAATGGTTTCTCTCCAATGTAGACATTGACAAGACAGCAGGCAAGACATGGACTGCTTTGTATGTATCTATGTATGTAAACAATAGGCTGGGAATAAGCTATTTTCTGGGCAATTATTGGCCCTTTACAAAGTGAGTCTGGGCTGATGCGAGCATGTGATAGAGCAGCATCAACGGAAGTCCTTATATAACCACGCTGAAGGGTTATTCGCACCTACGTTGGCAGACGACGTTCGAGGCGCTTTTTGCCTAAAATACCCCAGCTAGTAGTCTCGCTGGACCGTGGATTGAACCAGCGTCTCCCGGTGTCCGTTCTGTTTCAACGATCTCACCTCTGGGTGAAGTCCCACCCCTCCCGAGAACCGCTTTCCAGATTCAGCTAGCAACTCGCAGGCGACCTACACCGCTGATACACTGAATACTATATTTCCCATCAGTAATATCAGAAATGCCTGCCGGCACCACGAATGAATACTAATGTTGTCAAGTCGGGTCTGTTCATGAATTATGACCACGCCGTGACAGCGAGTGATGGTAGATGGTAAAAAGGGAAGCTGATGTATAATAAATGTAATGTAACGACGGATGGACGGACGGCCAACGGAATGAATAGTGACGTATACCCAGACAGCCAGCCGATGCTGTCATGTAAATTATGTGTCTAGACAGAAGGTGGATGGTTCAAATTCCTTGGGGAAACATAGTAATAATTCCATTTTATCCTTGCTTTAGATACTCTATCCTAACACCTCCGATTAATTGATTATGTGTAAATATATAAATAAATACATGCCGTACGTCTTTTTCTTTTGGATTTGACACGGCGCCAGAATCTTGTGGATATGATATTGCACTTGGAATAAACGATACAGGGTTGCCCTGGTCGATACATTACTCCACATGGGTGATTCATTAATCCATCTGCTCGATAAGTTAATCGATGTGGTTGATTTATAAATCAATCTGGTCAAAAGACTAATCAAAATGGTTGATTCATCAATCCATCTGGTCAATACGTTAATCAATGAGGGAGATTCATTAATCCATTTGGTGGATATGTTAATCAATATGATGATTCATTAATCTATCATGTTGATACATTAATCAATGTGGGCGATTCATTAATCAATCTGGCCGATACGTTAATCAATGTGGGCGATTCATTAATCAATCTGGCCGATACGTTAATGGATGTGGGCGATACATTAATCAATCTGGTCGATACGTTAATCAATGTGGGTGATTCATTAATCAATCTGGTCGATTCGTTAATCAATGTGGGCAATTCATTAACCAATCTAGTCGATTCGTTAATCGATGTGGTTGATTCATTAACCAATCTAGTCGATTCGTTAATCGATGTGGGCGATTCATTAATCAATCTAGTCGATTCGTTAATCGATGTGGGCGATTCATTAATCAATCTGGTCGATACGTTAATCGATGTGGGCGATTCATTAATCAATCTGGCCGATACGTTAATCGATGTGGGCGATTTATTAATCAATCTGGTCGATACGTTAATCGATGTGGGCTATTCATTAATCAATCTGGTCGATACGTTAATCGATGTGGGTGATTCATTAATCAATATGGCCGATACATTAATCGATGTGGTTGATTCATTAATCAATCTGGCCGATACGTTAATCGATGTGGGCATTCCATAAATCCATCAGGTTGATTCGTTAATCGATGTGGGCGATTCATTAATCAATCTGGTCGATACGTTAATCGATGTGGTTGATTCATTAATCAATCTGGCCGATACGTTAATTGATGTGGGCAATTCATTAATCCATCTGGTTGATGCGTTATTCAATGTGGGAGATTCATTAATCAATCTAGTCGATACGTTAATCGATGTGGGTGATTCATTAATCAATCTGGTCGATACGTTAATCGATGTGGTTGATTCATTAATCCATCTGGTTGATACGTTAATCGATGTGGGCGATTCATTAATCAATCTGGTTGATACGTTATTCAATGTGGGAGATTCATTAATCAATCTAGTCGATACATTAATCGATGTGGGCGATTCATTAATCAATCTAGTCGATACGTTAATCAATATGGTCGATATCTCTATGGTGAAATATAAGCGATTATTCTGCATGGATATCATGCTGTATGTATAGCGGTTGACCTACTAAATAATGAAAATCTAGTTAAACAAAATACGGGACAATACTGATAATCTGTAGCTCACTCCATTATGGCCATTGACCCCCACCCCCCCCCCCCTCCTGGACAACCGACTGGCTGACTTGACTACGTTACTAGGCAACCGCGATGAATTCTCTTATTCACCACTGAGAAACCATTGGGCATCCTTTACATTAGCGACATAAAGAAACGTGTTTCATGAATTGAATGGAATGCACCCACAGGAGACTACACTCCATTATCACTCTATTCATGGAGAGGGGAAGCTTAGTTGACTAAACTTCTATTCTATGTTACATAAATGTGGATGCTACGAAAAATTTCTAATGGCAGAGACGGCTATAATATGGGCAGATATGGCTATAATATGAACAGATGCGGCTATAAAATGGGCAGATGCGGCTATAATATGGGCAGATGCGGCTATAATATGGGTAGATATGGCAATAATATGGGCAGATATGGCAATAATATGGGCAGATATGGCTTTAATATGGGCAGATACGGCTATAATATGGGCAGATACGGCTATAATATGGGCAGATACGGCTATAATATGGGCAGATACGGCTATAATATGGGCAGATACGGCTATAATATGGGCAGATACGGCTATAATATGGGCAGATACGGCTATAATATGGGCAGAT
>WURV02168595.1:0-14620 GCA_011762755.2 Epimenia babai
CTAGCTTGTGTATAAATACATTTGACAACATAATGCAACTAGCTTGTCTATAAATACATTTGACAACATAATGCAACTAGCTTGTGTATAAATACATTTGACAACATAATGCAACTAGCTTGTCTATAAATACATTTGACAACATAATGCAACCAGCTTGTGTATAAATACATTTGACAACAAGCAACATTTTTACTTACAAGGAAGATTAATCGTGTATTTATATATCAGATTGCAATCGTAAAAACTCCCCTCACAATTTTATTACACTTGTTCAGTAAAAAGTCCCTGATAGGAGACGACGATTACTGAGATCAACTTCGAACTGTTATTGGTTACGGTTTGCTACGATATCTCGTGAACTACTAAAGAAAATATTCATGAAAAAACAGTACAGTATTTGACGAACGGATAATATGAGTTGCCATAATATTGTACCGAAACAGACATTAAACAGTAATTACACTGTTGACCGAGATGCCTGTAGATATCGCCCTTACTATTGTTAGTGAGAAATAGGCTGATAACTTAGGTAATTATGGTGTAGGCCATCATTGGCCCTTTATAAAGCTAGGCTATGTGTGTAACGCAACGAACGGAATAGCCTCAGTGACAAGGTGGAGAAAAGACTGGTGAAAACATTCATCTATTCACAGTCGATTCATGCCATTCGTTCCAAACGCCGACAGATGTCCGACGTAGGTCGCTAAGTCTTTAGTGGTTGATGAGTACGTACACTGAGATAGCGAAGAGGTAACTGTCACATAGACCATCCAGAGAGCATCTGAAGCACAATCACGTCAGAGGGAAGAAGCTCTTACATGACCACGCAGCAAGGGCTACCCAGACCACGTACGGGCAGATGGGGTTGAAACTGACTCTTGTCCGAAAAAAAGTAGCGTACAGACAAGAGCGAGGATTATTTCAGGAGGATCTCCTGGATTCAATCCAACAATTTAAGCAGTGCTCTAACTGCCCCATACATTACAACAATGCTGTTAACCCTTCACACACTGACATCTGTATATCTCATTACTATAGCAATATAATTCTGTGACAACAGAGTGTTAAGAGTTAAAAAGACTACAAAACGTTGAAGCAGGTATTGTTCGACACTCCTAATTTCATCACGCTTTTGAACATATCTCATCATAAAATTAAGATTTTATTGAAAAATATCTTTAAATCAACCTGGCTATGTTTCAACTGTTGTCATTTTAGGAGGAAGGAACTTGGTATATTTAATGTGGTCGTGTCTAAGGTCTCTTTTCTTGTCAAAGGAACTAGCTGTTTGAGGTACCAAACTTTTTGCCAGTGGAACTGCTTGTCTCAGGTAAAGATTGTCTTGTCAAAGGAAGTAGCCACCTTAGGTACCAAACTTTTTGCTAGTGAAACTGCTTGTCTCGGGTAAAGATTGTCTTGTCAAAGGAACTAGCTGTCTGGTTGTTGCTGCCACCAATTCTATTGTGGTTTCAATTAAGTGTAAACAGGAGGATGTCATAAAATCATCATTTATCATTTTTTCAATTAAAGCAGTTATAATATACTTGTCGTGTGTGTATCAGATAATGCTGGCAGATTCTCTTCCTGTGAGTTTGCTAAAGTTTGGTTTGTATACTGCTGTAATATGGACTACACCAACTTCTCTTTATGTTTCAATGTACATTGCCACTTTACACCACCCCTTTGGTATTGATACACTACCCCTTTGTATTGCAGTATGTAACACGTAATACTCCCACAATCCTTCCTTTATATTTACCTATATACCCATGTAGCATACCAACTTTGTATTGCAGTATGTAACATGTAATACTCCCACAATCCTTCCTTAATATTTACCTATATACCCATGTAGCATACCAACTTTGTATTGCAGTATGTAACACGTAATACTCCCAAAATCCTTCCTTTATATTTACCTATATACTCATGTAGCATACCAACTTTGTATTGCAGTATGTAACACGTAATACTCCCAAAATCCTTCCTTAATATTTACCTATATTGCCATGTTATATACCAGCTGTTTACGACTGTACATCACACATTATATCCCCACTCCCACTTACGAACGGCTCGCCATTTATACACAGAACTGTTGAACACGCCTCTATATCAGAAGATCTCTCTCCCTCCATCCCAGTCACTGCCTGATATCCCCAGTAGCTAAAGTATTAAGTGGTATATCCATAACTCGTCAGTTGTCTTTATAGTAGCTTGTTCAAGTGACTTCTGTACAATGTTTTTCCGGTGACTTACACCTGCTTATTGTGATTAGCTAACATTGTACTCTGTAACTTGTCACCTAATATCTTGCTATACATCATATAGATCTTGTAGATTTTAAGTAATTTTATTTTTGTTCAAAAGTGTAGTTTTAACCTAATTTCCTATTATTACTACTAAATTTATCCTATTATCCTAACAGTTTATTTACGAGACCTGCCCCTCTCCTTCCCAGTATTATTATCTCTTATTCTGGATTATCTGCTTAAAAAGATAACGTTCTTTTTGCCGCAGTGTCAGACGTGGAATTGGGATAAACATTTCAACCAATATTTTATATTAATATATTAATCGAATCATTGAATTATTTCGTTCGTATACACGGATAACACAGTCAAATATCGGATTCGCTATCGGATTCACTGATTGGGAGAAATGCGTAAATTTGCGGTGAAGTCTGGCGACAAGATGAATGATGATTGGTGGACGTCACCTCGTATGTTCAGCAGCCACTCTTTCCCGTACGAATGGTGTGATTCTGAAGTGAGTAGTACTTCCTGTCAGTATTTAAATTTTATGTCTTGTTGAAATACAATCATCCGTTAGTCTCCTGCGATGATGAAGTATCACACTCTCTGATTTGCCAGAAGTTTGTAGAAGTTCGTCACTGTAATTCATCGGGTCTTGTTAATTAAAACGCTTGAGGTGAACATCGCAAACATTCAATGAAACTGTAAGAAAAACAAAAAACTTTTTTACAATTGTTGGATATGTTTTTAGCTCACCTGAGCCCATGCTCGGTGAGCTTTCTGATCGGACTTTGTTCGTCATCCGTCCGTCTGCTGTTAACATGATCATAAAAAATCTTCTTCTCGACACCCATTTATTGTGGAGCTTTGTCATTTGGCAGATATTCTCCTAGAGTTGGTCTCTTCTAGAGTCGTTAAGCTTATCATCATCTGACCAAGGGGAAGTAACTTCTGGTGTTTGTATTTTTGCATAAAAAATCTCAGCAACCGCTTGTCGCAGAGATCTGCAATTTGGCAGATATTATCCCTGGGTGGGTATCTTTTAAATTTGTCATCATCAGACCAAGGGGAGGTAATTATTTCTAATTGCCTGTTGTTTTAATATCCGAATGAGTGCTTTTTTTGCCTCTTTGGCCCTTGTTTTAATATCCGAGAGTTTCTAGGCCTTTTTACCCTTTTTCATATTTGACTGGGTGTTTTGAAGCCTCTTATTTGAATGTCCGTGTGTCTGGATGCCCCTTTTTTGTTTTTTGGTTTTTTATTTATTTTGCGACAATTTTCTTGAAGTTTTCATTCATATTCTAGCATCTCAAATACTTCTTGTATTCGACATTTTTATTCTTTTTTTTGTTTTTTTTATATCATTTCCAATTATCAGAGGAGCGTCTAAAGGCTTCGTTAGCTGCTTTTTTAATATTTTGTGGTATGAACTCAGAACCATAGAAATTCAAGTCAATGTAAATAAGTAGGTTTTGAGCATTGATTTAAAAAAGATATTATGCTTCTCAATTCAAATGGCATCGAATTCTATAGACAGGACCCGTTTAACGAAAACAACCGCCGCGAAAGACTGAAATGCAGAACTGAGAGACCGTGAGGGCACGTGATTAGTAGAAACCATGTCATTTATGTATGCAGGACTGGACTGCTGCATGGCTTTATGAACCAAAGTCAGCACCTTTTACATGATTCTCTGCGATACAGGCAGCTAGTGTAGATCAACCAGGCAAGAGATGTGAGAGAATTTTGAAAGCTGGTAGATCATACGAACTGCACTGTTCTCATTCATCCATTCATTCATCCTTTCATTCACACTCATTCAACCACTAGACTTACTCAGTTATTACTGTCTTTTATCATTTTAACAGTATATTTGATAAAAATCCCCATCCCAATTGGCTTCCTTCCACCTTTGCCATAGGCTCTTAATTGAATCATTGGTAAAGCTGATGAGTGGCAGACGTAATTACAATGCTCTTCAGTCTTGACAACGATGTTATTGTTCTCCTGCAGATGTTAGCTATAAGAATGGCATAAAGATCCTATCAGCTACATAATGCTAGACCGACAGTTGCCAAGTGCCATATAAATGGATACAACATTAATTATTAAGGCAAAATTTCCGATGCAAAATCCCTCTCATCATTCATTTTTCAGCTCGGATTTCGGAAATGTGACTCTCAATGGGGCCAGTTAACTCTACCAGCAATATTAAATCGTTATTAATCTTGGGAAAAAGATATGGTGACTCATAACAGCTGATCGTGCCAAATTTCACTTTGTACATGCCGGATTTTTAGAGCTTTTCACGTAGAACTTTTCTGTTCCTTTCTACCAAATGATTATTGTCTCTCAGTATGTTTTAGGTATTTTTGGGTATACTATAAATAAATCCAATATTGCTATGTACTATGTAGGTATGTCAGTTTCATCGAACTGTAGTCTATAGTCTTACACTCTACACAGCACGTTTGATCTGAGATTCTGATCGCATTCATGATGTACGTCTGAAAATATTTGCCAAAGAAGCTATTTACTTTTCTGTATACTCCATGATTGTTGGGAAGGAGTGGAAGACGAGAAAGTTCACAAATGCTGATTAACGGTTTTTCTTTTATCTACCCTCTGTTCCCGAATATGGCTGTGATGTTGTTACATTGCAAATTGAATTAAATGTTTTCATTACAACTAGATAAGTATTACTGAATATATACGAATGTCGATGTTTGTGGTTGAGTAGTTCGAGACACAATCTTCGCTGCGATATGTCCATTGCTCAAAGCGAATACATAAAGGAAATTTTTCATGCTTTTCCCTCTTTTCATATATATATACTGATATAAAATATGCAAGATTTTGGTGGGTGTAATTTTGTCGTTGGGAGTTCAACTGTGTACCATTAATTCTCGTTGACACCTGGTTATCTTTGTCAGCAGAAGTTGCGTAGCGCTCATTTGTGGTCATATCTCAGCAAACTGATAATAATAGCGATGCTGGACGGCGTTCTGTTATGGGATTGCATTTGATACAGCTTTACATTCATTCCTGAATCCTATTGCAGTAAGCTGAACCCATCGGGGCATGGAAGGTTCAGACCCTACCTGAAGCAAGATTTTGTGGTGCATTTCTCTTGCATATGAATCTGTTACAATGCTGAGACGATTGTGTTGTGTGTAGTATGTGTACGTATTGCATTGCTCGGTTTTCCTAATGAGACGTCGTGAAGCGGGTACAGAACGTGTTTGCCAAGGCAAGATATGCGATGCCACTGTATATTTCATTTGGCATCTGGCCACACTTGTCAGGTTAAATCGTTTCGTGATAACCGTAAATAAATACGACTTAACGTCTTGCCATTAATCTGAGTTTTATACACAGATCCTTGTGATCTTCATGAATTATCTCGACTCAACAGAGTGGCAGGATCTCGTGCGGGAGTCGAAGCTTTTATCACCACCGGGCTACGGCGAACCACGCATCTAGGTCAGCAAGATGTTTTCTGGATTCTTCGTTATAGATTCGGAGATGTCTACGCTCAGGGGTAGCAGATGCATAAAAATCTGTCGAGTTTTATTGCGGGTGAATAGCGTTTATCACAAAGTTCGAATGCATCAGAGATGTTAAGATGGGGCGTCGGCGACGGAGCTGTTGACGAGTCGAAGCATTTTCTTTGAGCGGCGTTCTTATAGCTTGAAATCTGAAAGTAAATGTCAGACAGGAGATCGGGAATATAACGACTAAAAGGGGTTGGGAATATTCCAGATCTGTCGATGAGAGTGTGCTGGGAAATGTTAGTTTAGTGGAAACTGCAGCTGTTTAGGGTGAGTACAGCCATGATAGGCTGATAGACATCGCCATGCTTCAAACGTGACATGACAACACGACGAGTGGTTATGGACATTGTGTATGGGGCAATATTCGTCTTCTTAGTAATGTCTTAATTTCATGAGAAATGATTTTATGCTGAGTTTTGCATAAAAAACTGCTATGTAAGATGGTCAATACAATTACTAGACTCAGGGAACTCTTGAATGCAGTTACTAGACCCACAGAACTCTTGAATGCAGTTACTAGACCCACAGAACTCTTGAATGCAGTTTCTATACTCAGAGAACTCTTGAATGCAGTTTCTATACTTACAGAACTCTTGAATGCAGTTACTAGACTCACAGAACTCTTGAATGCAGTTACTAGACTCACAGAACTCTTGAATGCAGTTACTAGACTCACAGAACTCAATTCTTCAATTCTTAATTTTAATTTCCACTTGCTTCAAATATTATGGAACATTTGAATATGTGTGTCCGTCCATCCATTTGTTAGTCTGTCTATAGTCATTGAGTACGCGTATTATATACTAAATTTCTGAAATCCTTTCATTGGTGAAAAGTTCTACCCAAACATCTTGTCTTATCCCTCAGTCCATCATGTTATTATCCCTTAATGCATCATTTAGGCTAACCCCTGCCTACTAAACACCTGTTTATATGTGTTAGTCTTTAACAGATAGCCATTACTCAGTTACTCCAATGGTTGATAGCCTGTACATTGCTGCTAGGAAATACCTTAATTGAGTTCAGCTATTCTTACACCTTTGATAGTAAATGCAGACAGGTGTGTAAACAGAAACCATTGGGAGCAGGCTAATATATTACTAGCTGAATGGGAGGAACATGTTAATCATGATTTCCCCACACTATTTACTGATTACTTCAATATTTCCTCAACACTAAAAACCCAGTTTATGCAATCATTTATTCATTCAATCACTTATCAGTGTACTATTTATTTTGTTATGCTAATATTTATAATTCATCAGTGATCCCTTATGGGTTAAAATTTTTTCATTGACATTTTATTGCAATATTTCCTAATTAAAACACTTTTTTAAACATCTTGATAATGCATTGGGTTTGAATAGACTTTCACAATGCTGAATCCTATCGTTTTACATTGTAGAAGGAAAATTGTAAACCCCACATTCGGACATAGCACAGCATAGTGTTGCCATGGTTACTATGGTGGTGTTGTAAGAGGAGGTGCTAGATTTATACAGACCCAAGAAAGGACTTCACATGAAATGTAATTGTCGTCTGTTTCCTTATGCGGAAAGCACATGATGCCTGAAACCAGATAAAGATAATCTACCATCATTCGGTGTCAGCAAAGAACACACACCTGGCTCGGGGACTATTAGATAAAGTCCCATCTAATGTATGTGGATGCAGTACAGGGAGGTGTTCAATAATTGGGACTGAAGTCCTTATCACATGACTATATCTGCGACAAAAATGAAGGGGCAGCATCGTCGCGTGCGTGATATTCGCCTGACCCAGACAGACCTATTGATCACGACTGAGTATGGATCGGCGGGATTAAATCATCACCCAGTATAATCCAACACAAAACGCCCAGCTACATCATATACAGACACTTGGCTACATAACACACCCACACGGTATTTACACGTCATGGTTCGTGCTTTATGCAATTTATTGATTCTACATCACAGCATGAGTCGTGTTCACCACGAATATATCCATATCTTTCATGCTGCATAACTATGAAAAAAACTGCATTAAAAAAAAAGCATTTTATCACTCTCAACCCGTATCAGTAAACCATAGATGCAAGCGGTGCATTTGTGCCCCGGCACTCCCACTGGACAAAAGCCGGAGAATATGACCATTTGAACATACTGCCAAAAAACATTTAAAAAGTTGTGCTACATTTTTATACGAAATATCTTAAAAAGGACATCGTGAGGTATAAGTGTTATGACCTATGACCTACTATGGTAAATATGGGTCGTACTGACCATATTGCCTTCGTATATTTGTACGAAATTTTAGTATAACCAGTGGGTCGCAACAAATCTTTCACAGTGTTCAAGCATGTCAATATGGTTCACTTCCTGTCCTGAAAGGTACAGAGGAGTGGGATTGTTGGTTTGTGTGGTTGTGTGGATACGAACTCACAACATCTCATGTCAGGCGGCACCGCATCTGTAAAAATTAAACAAATTCATCAAGTCGGTCTTGCGTTAGAATGGCCTCCCTAGTTATGGTGATGCGATCATTCTATTGTTTATGACCATTAGATGGCAATGTTTTTAGACATGTATCACTGGAGAGCCTCGGAACAAACGATCCTGGCTTGGTAAAAAAATCTTAATTTTTTTATTGGTTTATAATATCGTTGCATTAATTCTGTACCAATTTAGTTTTTTGGATTCATTTATTCAGTCAACTTCTATAAACATATATTAATGTTCACTTTGTACTAACTGAGCCATGTTAGCGATGAAGACCTCTCAGAGACCAAATGACCCGGGTCAGGCTAGTCTTAGCGATTTGATAACCAGGGTAATAATACCTATGAATAATGTCGAGAATAATCAAAAACAATACTTCTCTTTCTCCTCTCTCATCGTTCCCCTCTCCTCTCTTCTCTCTTTTCTCTCTCCTCTCTCTTACCCCTCTCCACTCTCTTCACTCTTTCCTCACTCTTACCCCTCTCCTCTCTCTTCTCTCCTTTCTCCTCTCCCCATCTGTCAGGCCATAGTATATAATTACAATACATTGCTATACATGCGCAATTCATTCGCTCTCACCAACTAAATTGTGATAAGGTAGGGGGGAGGGGAACAATGATTATTATGCTAATTTCATTTGACAAATCAATACAAATAAGCTACGTAAAATGCCCCTACTGTAATATGTTTTATCTGCTATAGGGAGCTCAATGCTCAATATGCTCTGTTCTCTACACATTTCTTGTGGCATTCATGGCGTTTTTTTACAACCAGTCATTTTAACATTTGTACCAACCTGCTGTGGATCTGTTATATACTATTATACTATTATAGTGTATACTGTCAAGTTGTGTTTTATGCACCATTATCGTCTAGATACTAGTCTGCAATTAGGCGACGAATTTAACGTCATATAACATAGCATGGTATTAAATATAGAGTATGTACCTGTATATATACAGTATGATACACTATGTATAATTATTTATATAGTAAGATAGAGTATGTATATTCATAATATGGTACAGTATGTATATGTGTATACAGTATGGTAATGTACGAATATATACATATAGTATGATATAATAAATATGTGTATAGAATACTATCCTTTGTACCTAATAGGCATATTTTTACGATATGTATGAGACATACTTCACATATGACATTAACCTAAATACTTCTCATATGGAACAACCTCATATTCCAATGTGACATTAACCTAAATAATTCTGATACTGAATGACCCCATCTTTTCCATATGACATTAATCTAAATACTCCATTTACGATTACATTCATATGGAAGACACTGCAACAATTAGCCAATCAATTTATATTCCATCATCATACCTTTAAAAGATATCTATATATATCACTGGCTATGATATACAGACGTTAAACAGCACTGGTTCTAAAAAACAGTGTTAAATACCTAAATGCACAGGAGAAAGCTTGCCCCTATAGCTCAGTTGGTAGAGCACCAGACCGGTTATCTGCAGGTCGTGGCTTTGAGTCCCATCAGGGGTATAGGTATTTTCTGTACATTTCTTTCCATGTAAATACTTCTGATACTGAACGAGCCCATCTTTTCCTCATGACATTAACCTAAATAATTCTGATACTGATCGACCTCATCTGCTCCATATGACATTAACCTAAATAATTCCGATACTGATCGACCTCATCTGTTCCATATGACATTAACCTAAATAATTCTGATACTGATCGACCTCATCTGCTCCATATGACATTAACCTAAATAATTCTGATACTGATCGACCTCATCTGTTCCATATGACATTAACCTAAATAATTCCGATACTGATCGACCTCATCTGCTCCATATGACATTAACCTAAATAATTCTGATACTGATCGACCTCATCTGTTCCACATGACATTACCCTAAATGATCTCGACTGGTGATTCCCGAATTTGCCCCCATTGGGAGTAAATCTCCCCTAACCACTTATTGATTTTATCCACCAATTAATGCCATTACCCACAACGCTTCACTTCGTCTATCTTGTTCATACAACATTACAGCGATACATTTGCTCTCATTGTTTTACCGGTCTGTTCAGCATCCAACAACTCTAGCGTACTGCACCATCATGCATTAGGTCTACCCACCGACAACTATCCTAGTAACATTTTACTCATGGCTGTTGTCATTTAGTGCATCAATCTACCCTCAGCGGTGCATCAGACAGGCCCATATGTTCAGTTACAATGTCATCTATCATTTTAGGTAACGTTTTTTTCACCTGACAATTACATCTGAGATGGCAAACTCATTGTAGTTAGTTGAAACCGTGTTGGTACATCACTGCTAGCTTATATTGCAATCTTGTTAACTAGATTAATTCTGATAATCTCTGATAATGTCCCTTTGTTATGTGTATTGTATTTGTATATTGCGTCTTTGATAGTTTTAATAATAATATAAATTTAATTTCTATTGAAATGCTCACATTGTATTACTAGCTTCAGTGCTCTGCCTGCATCGTATCTTCTGATATTTCAAAATGTAGCCACGCTGAATAAACATTTTGATAGCAGTGACATCTTAGCAAATTTATTTCCTGATAGTTGGAAATATGGAAACACCCGAATCTTTACTTTTTGACGAATCGGAATACGCGGATTACAAATTTCTCCATGACAACCACCAATCAGATAACTACATGGTAGGTTTTACAGTCTTACATCAACAACTGAGAAAGTTTCCTACGATGATGGCTGCATATCATAATTAATCAAGATGAAATCAGTCGAATCTCACAGCACTTTGATTACCTCAGTAACACCTGTTAGCTCCCTGTATGTTTATTTATACTTGTTTACTACAATACTCCGAGCTGAGAGATATCAACCTTCTCCTGCAACTATTTCGGTCATTCTACCTATAGTTCTTCTTATTTTCTCCCGTGAAGTAGAATAATAGGTTAATATCGTATCCTTTACTGGCATATTGCAGCTATTATCATCAATTTTCTGAAAGTCATATGGAAATTCAATTTATTTGATTGAAATATACATATTGATTTCACTGTCAAATACACTGACTAAAAACTCTGAATAGTCTCAGTTTGTAGCGTTGTTATTCGTCTTTTTATAGGCATAAATTATGTACAATTATCTAAATCTACAGTATATATTTTATGGAGAGTAATGTTAGATGATGTCATGGGAAAAAATAGTAGAGATATCGTCAAGGGGAAAGGTTGTTGGCAGATGGACTTGAATTAAAAATGAAAAGTCAGTACGATAAAAAACACTATCTAAGAAGGTGGTTGAAGCATGAGTACAACCGGTTGCCGATCTTTAGGTTGTACAATCTTTTCCACAAATGGAGATTTTCCTCAACAGGTTTCCAATACGATGTGATCTATTCTGTTATGGATAGAGTTTTACCTAGAAACAAATTTCTGATGTTATGAGGAAGTATAGAGGGGGAGAGCATAGCAGGCCCCTATTTACTGGCTTCATACCGGTGTAATTTAACCATTAAGACTAGATTATGTACCGCAGAAACGGTAATTTCTCGTTCTAAGTTGAAATAAAGCTTTTGTGTAACATAACATCATCGAGCTGTTAAAACAATTATCACGGAGTGGTATGAGTTTCCGCCCATGAAACTGATTTGATTTTTGATCTTGTATTTACCATACCGCTTTGAATGTTCAGTGAACTAGCCATCAATACGTGTGAATAGTTATAATTCTATACTGGCGTTGACTACCGCGTATCATTCGCTCCCGTTCTCACCCCCTCTCACGTGCGTCATTGCCGAGGCATCTGTTGGCACCTCCCATATCTACACCATTATTAATAATTCCAGTTCCTTTCATCTCGACCCGACAAGAAGAATCATTTCCCAATACTAGCAAAATTACATAATACTACTAGCAATGTCATGGCAACTGGCAGGTAGTAAATATCACTCACTAACGACTTTACCTGTGTCGAATATTTCATGTTAATGCCTGGTTATTCATACCCATCCATATATTAGTAATGTCACATACCACGTGACACATAATTCTCTCTGATATCTCTTCCCACAACCCATAAATCCTGTCTCCCTCACTAGTTATTCCATTTGCCATGATTGATTTTTCCATGGCGGAGTGAAGAAACATTTGTCTCACTCGATCGCATGCAAATATTTGGTCAGCTGTTTTTATTTTCATTGCATTTCAGTGCATTGTATTTAATAATTTAGATGCTCGAATGGAGATGCAAACGTATTCTTTGATCTTGAATGAATGTAACAAGAGGTTGGTATTCACCCCATTTTTCTGGGACATTGTTGGTCCTTACAAATATAGCCTATGGATAACACAGAAAACGGAGTAGCCTCCGTCATTATGGTAGGGGAAACAGTTACTCACTATTTTAAAAACCATAGAGTCCGGGCAGACGGTTGACCTCCATTTATTCATGCCCCTGGTCCAAAACGATGTCAGCTGACCTATGTCGTACACTCCGCTAAGTCTGTGATAGTTTACGAATATGTAATGACGCGATAGTGGAGAGGTAAACGTAATAGAGATCACCCAGAGAGCATCTCAAGCACAACCACATCAGATAGTCTTCTGGATTCATGTCCAATGATCTAACCGGTATGCTAACTGCCCCCGTATTATTTGGTCTCGGAACTGCGTAAAATTTTTAAAATAAAGAATTAGAAAAACATTCAAGATGGAAAATGCACATTAAAACAATTTATATACTTTATTGTGATAGTAGTAGTTTATATCGAGAAATGATTCATACATTACTTAACATTTACCTCAGCAAAATGTTCCAGTAACATCAAAAAGGTTTGCTCAGTCCGTAAAGCATTTGGTATAAGTTCGAATTGTGTTTTCTGTTATCTTCTGTATCTTCTGTTATTGCTATTGACCATACTGTGGTCAACAAGTGGAATTTGTTCATGGCGAGGGGTAAATAACCACTGTGAATGTAAGGTAATAACGGTGTACTGACAC
The DNA here is from genome assembly GCA_011762755.2 of Epimenia babai. Classification (NCBI taxonomy): domain Eukaryota; kingdom Metazoa; phylum Mollusca; class Solenogastres; order Cavibelonia; family Epimeniidae; genus Epimenia; species Epimenia babai. The sequence goes on from WURV02168595.1 coordinate 13,292, forward strand.
CTGAAACTGATGAGCTATACTGTCACTTAGCAAGCTGTGGGTGGTTTTTGAGTACGGTAAATCCCACAGTTTGCAAAGTACTGTAATTGAGTAATACACGACCGTAATGTTGTAAACCTATAACTGTATCATCAGCACACCAAATATTATCAATGTTGTGTCCATTAACAATAACACTTGGTACATCTTCTATTTGGCATAAAGTATTCTCAATGTATCTGCCGGAAACCAGATATTTAAGTGATACACATGAGCACAATATCAGGCCACCTTAGTGCCATATATTATGTTCTATTGTCAATTTATAGATCGTTGTGAAAGATAAGTGAATATTTCAGGTTTATTTGCTGCGCAGCGTGGTGCATATCTTTCTCAAACCCACTGCTTAATCATTTTTCGTTTTTGTAGATTATTTAAGCTAAATTCTGTTGCAGCATCAACCATGTGTAAAATTTCTCATAGTCTATAGTCACATGACCCGAGCATGTTATATTGGTCAGGTCATTAGCTCGAGACTTAATTCTTTTTTTCATAATCCAGAAACTTTTCCATGAATTCTATGAGTAAATGTTGTCGATGTATCTTATTTGACATGCCTAGCTGCGTTGTTAGCATGACATGCGAGTGTTGCTAACCTCAACGCTGATGCACGTGTGTTCACTCATCCAGTTATCATATACGAAAGATTAAGTAACACATTCCCAAAATTAATTGGCATTTCTCTGTCATAACACACAGGTATTTTATTTCTGCACTATTTTCCTATGGAATATCACAACGATGGTTAAGCGAGCGTAAATTGTGTTGTCTTCAGGCGCACGTGGTCGCTGCATTTGAGCAGAGTCTCTCCAGCATGACAGCTCGCCTCCAACATCTCACCTCCACCTCCACACAAAAGGTCAGTCATCCACTTAATCCTGCGTTCTACCCTTTATTATTAATTATTTCCTTTATAATTATTGACTCCATGACCCATATATAAATATATCTATATATATATATATATATATATACATACATACACGTGTACATACATATATACATATTGTCAATTGAAAACACAACTTTGTCAGCAAATCTACACATTTCCACATTCATAACATCGGTCGAATCCGTCCATATTTGGACGCTGATCATTCGTTTAAGGTATCTTGCATCGAGAGCGCGTTGATAGTCATGCTTTGTCAATCTTTACAGTCTTGGCTCTTGTGCAGTATGTTGTTTGCCTCTAGTACAGCTATCCACTCTTATTACTGACAAATGTCTTTCTCTGCCTTGCTCTTGCCTTGGACCCGGAGATCTTACCAGTTAACATCAAGTTCTATGTAC
>WURV02168606.1:0-14614 GCA_011762755.2 Epimenia babai
GTAAAATTAATACTGTCAGGGATCATTTAATGTGTTGCTGAACTAAGGAGGTATATGTTACTGAAGCTGTGAGCAAATGTTTATATCATTCTAAGGTATGTGAGTATGCACATGCCTATGTGTGGCAATGACCAACGTATTTACTAAATCATTTTAAGCTGTGTGTGGATGTATATTTCTTGTGCTATGACGCACATATTTACCATCATTCCAAGGTGTGTGATTCACAATCAAGTTTGACTCTGGTACATGAGCTATTATAAACTTGTCAAACAAATTCAAATGTAGCTGACCATCCTGATACCAAATTTAAATATTAAATAAAGGGTTTTGTCACTAAGTAAAGCATCCATAAGTATAATTCTTATTTACTACTAGGGCCATCAAAGGGAAACTTTTGAGTTTTTAACACAGGACTAGATTAAGGAGGAAAAAAACGTAAAAACTTGGGCCATACACAAGCAAAGTGGGCCATATACAAGCAAAGTGGGCCATACAAAACACTGAAAATATGTGTTTACCAGTTTTAGAGATTTTACAATAGCTTTGTAGCAATAATTAATTATTGTAATGTAGAATAACAGGCTTCTAATTTATTATAAGCCAATTTTCAAGAGCTCATCCTCGTGTAATATTTACTGATGTATCAAGCATTACTTAAGTAATATGCCCATGCACCACAGAGTTTTAATAAAATGGGTCACACCTTCCCATGGGTATACAAGAGTGACGATGTTACACATCAATAATGGTGAAAAACTTGCAAATACTGGGCAGTTTATTAGAGAAAGTTATGGAAGTTTCAGTTGAAACATTTAATTGTGCTATAGTTTCATGATGATCTATTCAAAGTGTTTCAACTTTTTATTTGATTTTAAACATAAATCGATGTTGAACCTATGTACATATATATGCATATACTCTGTATAATGGATAAATGCTAATTATCATTGTACTTTTTAAAAATAGGCTGATTACCAAAGTAATCGTGTAGAAGCCCAAAAAGCCCTTACATAAACATACTGCCAGGGTTACCCAGGCCCGCATCGACTGACAGGCTAAAAATACCTGAAAAACACTATCGGCAATATGCTGGTTAGAGTTAGAATTGATCCAAGGTCTTCTGAATTCATATGCCACGATCTAACCACTACACCAACTCATTATACTGGTACAGTAAACAAGTAGTTGGGGGGTCTCTACAAACGTTGCTAGTAGTTTTAGTAGAGTGTAAAGCTTTTTATATATGTATTCATTGCAGGCTCCTAACTTACACAAGTTCAAAGTTCACTCATATGGCAGCCCGACTTTCTGCGACCATTGTGGGTCTTTGCTCTATGGTCTCATCCATCAGGGTCTCAAATGTGATTGTAAGTATTGCTGCACACTACAGTATTCATAAGCATCTGTTGTCACCAAAAGTCATTATTATTTTTGGAAAATATATTTTATAACACCACATATAAGCGGGCATTGTATGTGCAAAATGAGATGCTGTTTTAGTAGTTCCGTTCTGTTGTTCAATACAGTAGTGAGTATGGTACTGATTCAGTGTTAGATGACAATATCAACCCCAAGTTGAAACATAATCACCCATTCGTCTCCTTCAAGGTACCACTAAACAAAAAGACAGTATTCATCAGTGTGGCAAACTTTTCTTCGTTTGAAAGAAATGCACAGAAAAACCTATACCTCTTCTTACCATTTCTTACAATTACTCTTCATAAAGGTATAGGTTTTTTCTGTGTATTTATTTCCAACAATTCAATAAACTAACATGAACCATTGGCTAGCCCATTAACAAACTTTTCTTCGTGAGCCTGGACAGGAATGTCATCTCTGTTTGGCCTAAAAGGTTCCATAACCCTATCACCATAAACAGACGCACAGGGCTGCTAAAATAAGAAAGTGTAAGAGATTAAAAGAGTAATAGCAGAAGGAACATTCGGTTAAGAGAATTCGTTTGGGTATGATTGCAATGGTCCCTTTTGTAAACTACCCACTCTGGTATAGCAAATCATATCCAATCAACGATTAACGCAAGTAGTGAGGTTTAGCTGGGGTGTCGGTGCAGGGCTGAAAGATATGGCAGTAACTACGGTACCTTATAAATGACATCAGTTGGTGTGAGATATGGGTTCTTGTATTAGCCATATTGTCATTGTGCGTAGCAACTTTTATACATTATATGTTAAATGTAATGTCCATCAAAAGGTGTTACAAATGACATTGTGATATGATGGATGGCCGCCGTTAGAGGCACAGTATAATTACAATCTTTATCTCAGTAATAGGAAGATTTACGAATGGTAGTTTTCTTACTAGTGGCCGTTGTTATCCATTTGTTTATTACTGAGTAAACTGACACATTTGTAGCTCTGGAGCATAAGGTGATATGCATATTCGATAGAATAGGCTTAATGCATTGTGAAATAAAATAACGAAATCCATTATGTGGGTACTTCCTATTGCTTATATTATTGAATTATCTGTTGGGTTTACTATCCTGAAACAGTGTGAAATTCACCCTGTACCCTATAGAATTTACAATTGATTATGTTATGTGAGAGTGTATATGGTTTTTATGCCATATCCTACTCTAGGTAATTAGATGTGGACATTTCATTAATGTACTCAATGTCACGTACATGTTCCACTTGTTCACAGCTGCATTAATTCAGATAATGTAATTAACTTTTATTGATTGATATCACCAATTAATGTATGCTACATTCCATCCTCGTAGATCGACAGTAGAAACAACTCAATTCATCCAAAACACTCGACCAGTTGCGTCGATTCATCCCTTTGTTTTCCTATTGTTTCATAGGTTTCTATAGATACAAACAGCAGTCTACACAATTTTTATTAGGCAGTCGTATAATTGATATGTTTCAGCAGGTATATCAATGGAATTTTGTCTTTTGTGGTAGCAACATGGTGAATTAGATGGATGTCGTAGCTATATCATCTTTATTATAATATTATAACATGATGCATGTGACTTCGTCACACCTAAAATTCTTAAAACTACATTTTTCCTTCCTCATCCATAAATCTCACATATACTGTGATGAAACTTGCTAAAACTCGCAATCGAGGCAAAGATTTTAAAGTCAAGAAATTCTGGATCGAACCACGGACGCGATACTTCCAATACAAAGGTGAAGTCAATATTTCTCTACTTAGCCATTTTGACAAGAACCACTCCATGACTAGTGTCTTATGTAACATCCAAAAACTAGGAAAGGCAAAAATTATCATCATGTAAATATTTATTGTGAGACCTTTAAGAATTTGAGTATATTACATCTGAATGGTTTATTAGTTCTTATGTTTTTACTGTTTTGTCTCAAATGGTTATAGGGTTGCTGAAAAAAATTGTTTTATAAAAGACATTGAAAAATAAGTTTTGACATTCATTTACCACACTTTTTGCTAAATGACGGTATACATTAAGTCATTGGCAAGGCAGCTTTGTAACAGATGCTAGCATGCCCTCTTTCCATTTTCAGCTCACGTGAGCTTATGCTCGGTGAACTTTTTTAATCGGAGTTCGTCCGTCCATCCATCCATCCATCCGATGTTAACATGTTCTTAAAAAATCTTGAGAACTGCTTATTGCAGAGGTCTGCAGTTTGGCAGATATTGTCCTAGGGTTGGTCTCTTCTAGATTTGTTCATGGTATCGCCATCGCAGCTAGGGGAAGTAACTTCTACCGATGTTTGCATTTTTTTCTTAAAAAATCTCAAGAACCGCTTATCGCAGAGGTCTGCTATTTGGCAGATATCGTCCTTAGGCTGGTCTCTTATAGATTTGGTCATGATATCGTCATCGCAGCTGGGGTAGGTAACTTCTGCTGATATTAATATTTTTTATTTCAAAAATTTTATCTCAAGAACCAGTTATCGCAAAGTTCTGCTATTTAGCAGATATTGTCCTTTGGTTGGTTTCTTTTAGATTTGTTTATGGTATCATCATCTAAGCTAGGGGAGTTAACTTCTACTAATGTTCGTATTTTTTCTTTAAAATTTTTTTTCTCAACCACTTATCGCAGGGGTCTGCCATTTGGATGATATTGTCCTTGGGTTAGTATCTTTCAGATTTCTTCCGCATTTCATCAGAGAGCAAAGGGGGTAATTTCTATCGACCTTTATTTGAAAATCTTTATCTCCATATTTTACAGATATTGTCTGTGTAGGTCTCATTCAGATTTGTTTAGGGCATCTCTATTTTGGCAATTAGATGTGATTTCAGCCAAGGTTTTTTCAACAAATATGTATTTTCCTGTTTCAGTGTCATAATGGGTATTGTCAGTTCTCTTTGGCCTCATGTTTTTGTCAGGCAGTCTCCTTGTTGTTTTCTTGTTCTAATATCAAGATGGCCTCCTTGGCCTCTTGTTTTGTCCTTTTCTCTTCTTTCATGTGAGCCTCTCGAGGCCTCTTTGGCCTCTTGCTATCCCAGTGTCTATTCACAAGTGCTGCTCCGAATCAGTTTTACTGGTGCTTACACCTTACGGTCAACTTGACCAGTGGATACACTGGCAAAAACAGAATTGGTACCACTTAGGATATGAACCCTTCCTGCTGCCATGGATTGGGGCGACTATCTGATGCAATGGTCTTGAGCTATGATTGTGTGCAGTGGTATCTAGAAGTGGTCTCTTGGAAGAGTCTGGTGCAGTACCAATGCAGCTGTCATTTTTCTTCCAAACTGAATATGAAAGAAAACCACCAATGTGCACATTGATACCTCGTACCTTAAATGTAAAAATTTTTGAGTGGAAAAAAAATGTGAAACTACAAATGTATTAGTGAAAATAACACTTTGTGAAATCAATATAATTAAAATACTTATCACATCGTAACACTTTAAAGTGTACGGTAACTACACCTGGAAACGTCTGTGAAGAAACCTATAGTGAAAATTTATGTTTTACTGAGAAAATATAGAGTAGGATAAGGGGGAATGTGACTATTTCAAATACCGGTTTAGGTACAAGTTCCCGGTAAGCGCAACTTTTCATGTACTACATGGTATATTCAGGTAGATTCCCCGCGTTTAAAAAACCATCGGCTGGATTACTGAACATTGAGGTGTAGATTGCTGTTAGTGTTCATCATAAAATATAAAAAAAGGTTGTACATTGCTGATATATATTAAGATCAACATGAGTTTTAGCATTCCAGAATTTGCCAAGTGTAATAAGTGTAAGCATCTCAAAGGATTGATACTGTTGGTCATAGTGATGGTTCAGAGGAAGTACACTGATTGACGAAATCATGCGATGGCATTGTTCTATTTCTGGGGATAGGTTGCACAATCGTTTTCTTATGAGTTTATCATATGGCATGTTACATGTTCAGATTAAATGTTGAATATGTTGCTTTTTAGTGTATCAATCCACGTTTAACTGAACCTAGAAATATTTTTACTAAATACAAACAATCAAGCAGGAAAGGGGTTTATTCCATAATCATGTTTAAGTAGTTGATTTCGATGGCGATTTCATTCATTTGATTGGAAGATAACCATGATGGTATTTTTGCATAGTGCAGAGTTTTTTATTCTTAAGTATATCCCTAGATGGATGTGATTCTCTGTCTAAACTTCATTTTTGTTTTCGCCAAAATATTGAATTTGACAGTTTAGCATGTACTAAAAATGATACCTGGAATGTTTGCAAATTGCTTTCATGTTTCCGTTTTTGTTGTGGAACATATTAGTGTCGTGATGTCTTACTTAATTAAGAATTGGCTGGTTACTTGAACCATTGTGTAAGCCCCACGGCCCTTTACAATGTTAGCCGATAAATGCCGTTAACAGGACACTTATAGTTAATCCCTCACTTATCAGGAATAGGGGAAAAACGCCTGTGAAAAACCCATCAGTTCAGAGCAAACAACTAACGGACATTTCCCTCCATCCTTTGGTTCTAAACATTTACCGACAAGTGACATATGTCACACCATCTGCTAAGACTATGATTGTTAATGGTTTCCTACGATGGGATGATGACATTGCAGTGAGGTCATCGGATACCATCCATAGAGCATCTGAAGTACAGCCACACCATTTGAAAAAAACTTAAGAGAACCTCAGTGAAAGGGCTACCCAGACCCCTCATGGATACAGAGGTTTAATGCGCTTTCTGCCCGGAAAAATGCCACTGCCTAGAAGAGTAATTGAAGCATTGAAGTGAATGCCCTAGCCAGTACACCAACTGCCCCTCCCCGTAACAATGCTGATTTAGGTCATCAGCAAAATCTATTTATTGAAGCAAGAATATTTTCAATGAATTTTTTCTTCATTATACCATCAATTTTATGATTAGGCAACAGCGTGAAACTGATACGGTATTTATGTAATGATGCTGGTATAGTGTAATTTTGCTGTTTTGGTTTGTTTTTTGCTAATTTTCCTCCCATATTTTATGTGATATTAATTCATGTAATGTAATGATGAAACGGTATAATGTAATGACGCTGATATAGTATGATGGAATGACACAGATACAGTATGACGTCATCATTGTAAACTAAACATTCTTTGTATAGCTCGTTGGACATTACCTTCGTCATTAGAAGCTGAAACGTTGCAGGTGCATTGCAGAGGCTGAATGTCATCTGCAAGCACATAAAATGGCCTAGTTTACCTGCAGTGAAGGCCCTCTTCACCTGCCAAGACCTGCCAATAATCCCTTTGTGAATCAAGTACAGAGAACTACTTTGCCCCTGAAATGGCATCTAACGTGTCATCAATACAAGGAAGGGCATATAGGCATCTTTGATAGTGAGGTAGTTAAAGCATCGCAGATCAATGCACAGTCTCAGAGGGCCATCTTTCTTTTTTCACAACCAATGTTGCTGGAATACAGACCTTATGACTCGGTTATCACCCCTTGCTCGAGCATGAGCGATAGGTGCTGACGTAAAGTGTAGAGCAGTGCCTCCTTGAGCGGTTTATTGTCTGAAAGATAAATTTCATGTTCAACGAGATCGCATTTGCCAAGCTCGTATTCCGACTTAGGTGCAATGGCATTTCTGAATGCGTAGGCCTACTAGGGGGCATCACACTTCTTGTTGGCAACCGACGCGTGTCCCCGGGGCGATGTTTACAGGTTTTTCGGAGTTGTTGTAAAGGCGGAAAGGATCCTTGGTTGATGGCCCAACAGTGACCACACTGGGTGCGACAAGTACCGGTAAACTGTTATTACTCCACGAGCTCCTGATGGTCATGCATGCCGTGAACGACTCCCAGTTCTGTTGTGGCTTACACATTACTATCAAGCATCCGTTAGGCTGAACTTAAAGAGCATCACTGTTAGCAGTACGTACATCGAACCGTTTACCCGAAGTGGGCAGAATAACGTCAAGAACGTTGGTTCCTATGATAACAGATTGTCCGTTACATACAGAGGTTACAAGAAAAGGAGCAGTTAATGACTTATTGCGATATCGTACTTGAGACTAAATATATTCAATGAAAGGTACAGAATCACTTGAAGCGGAGGTTACTTGTAAATCTTGTGCAGACAACAGCCTAAGCTTTACATCGAGGGAATTGTAAAATGATTCGTCTACTATACTAACCATTGACCCGCTATCGAACAATGCATCTACCTGCTTACCTGCAAGTATTACTTGATGCATGTTAGCATGCCCGATTATGTCTACTTATGGACGACTCGATTTTGAGCTGCTTTTTGAAGGTTCTGTGGGTTGCGAATCCTTGAATGACGAACCTTCTACCAAAGCAGATAGTCTATCCAAAAGTTTTTCTAACCGATCTATCCCATCATCACCATATGGCTGATTACTCGTTTTTACTTTGGTAACTGAATCGCCATGGACATCAGCTTCGTGAGTCTGCGATGCAGCTGTATTTGAATGTAGGCCAGTTTTCAACATGGCTGAACCTCCCATTCGCATTCTACCTGATGTAATTAGGTGTGTAGTTTAAGAAAATTGCTTCCTTCGTCGTAATAATAATAACGTGTAGTGTTTTTCAAACACTGGTCATGTAGGCCGCTCCAGAATCTCGACCGTAGGGCGATGGGTCCGGATCCATCTAAGAGCATTCCCTTATCTTGGATATGTTGGTATAAGTCTTCGATCCTAGAACGCTTTCTCCAAGCATCTGTACAGTTGCATAAAAGTCCTGCAGCAATATCTGGGCAGATTCAATGGTCCCATACAGAGCTGAAAATTTATCGAGTACATCAGCCACAGTCATACATCTTCCCATATGCATTGATGTATTTGCAGCCGGTCATCTAATGGCACGACGGATGGCCTGCGAAATTACAGCATTAGATACCCATTCAGTATGGGCACGTTTGATTTCGTACTCCCACAGTTGGAAGGATGTTTCGCCTTTAGGAAGCGAGTGGTCGATTGAAAATTTGGATAATTGCACACTAGTGGGTGGGTATGGACATGTAGGAAATGGTTCAGCAGCAGATGTAAAAACCTGGGGTTTGTCTGTGGCTGGCAAAGATCCAGGAGTTGCCGGTTGCAGGCTCGATGTACTTACACGACTGCAAAAGGTAAGTGCCCATCTCATCCTCTGACATATACTTCTCCGCGTCTACTGTGGGAGTATTTCCCGCTTGGCTATTGTCGGGCTCATTGCTCTCGGCCATCCTCGCGACAAATACCGCACATGCACAGATAACTATCATGTACAAACAAATGATGGCTCAACATGCGCTGAAAATTAAATAAAACCGATAAGGTGAAAAGTAAATATTACGCAAGATGTGGAACAATGCGTCAACCTATAGGATTAAAGGATTAGCCTGAACTACACTAAAAGCCTACACTTAATTCTAATCTACTGTAGTATAATTCTGTAGTATAAATGACAGATGATATAATGTAATGTAATGTAATGTAGAAATGTTTGATATAGCGCAGATATCAGTATCTATGTACTCAGGTGCGCTTTACAGATAGAAAAGTATACACATATTAAGAAATGAAAATAAAACAATAAGTGAAATATTTAATATACATTATATAAAAGCCCGTGAAAACAAGTATGTCTTGGGATTTGAATGATCTGAGTGATGTCTGCTGTCGCAATGAGATCATTCCATAATTTTCGACCTCCACAGGAGAAAGAGCGTGTATCAGATGTAATAAGACAACATGGCTTTACTACAGCTGTGTGTGTATCACAAGACCGCAGACGGCTTATAGGAACATAGAATGTAAGAAGCTCGTTAATATATCCAGGCCCAAGGTTATGAAGACCAAGAAATACAAAAACAAGAACTTTCAACATAATTCTCTCACGAATTGGAAGCCAGTGGAGACTGATTTAAGAGGGAGTAATTCAACAGAATTTACTTTTCTTCCTAACGATACGGCACGCAATATTCTGTATACGAGCCAAACGATTAATGACAATAGATGGACAGCCGATGAGTAAACTATTAGAATAGTCGAGTTTTGAGGTAACCAATGAATGGACCACACTAGCCGCAACAGATTGTGTAATATATGGGAGAATGCGACGTATATATCGAAGATGTAGGAAACAGACCCCACACGCAATGCTAATGCGTTTCTCATCAAACGTTAAGTATAAGTTAAATAGCCTAAAACTAAGCCTAATGGTTCCAATATTTAGCCCAATAGTTATATAGTATATTATGCTTTACACAAAACTAGCAAGTTTCTAGAAAGTAATTCCCAGCTAATGATCAAATTGTGAGTTTCTTAGGAATAATCGAGAATTTATTGTCTTTAGAGTGATTCCAACCAACAATGTCCTGAATATAGATCGGTGAGGATAAGAAATGACATCCATTGTTCAAACACTCCTTAGTAACTATGCATGAACAGCTGCAATGTCACTCGATATCTGGCGATCCAAAATGCATCGCGGAAAGTATAACGTGCCCCCGTTCTACGTTACGCGGTTCCAATTCAAGGACGTTACACCGAAGTGTATCAACTACACGGGTTTAGTTCCAGGGTCAAAGCCAAATAGATCGCAAAAATCATATCGAAATAACCGCCGCTCTGTAAAATATGGACCAAATATAACGAAGGCGAACAAAGTATATTGTAGGCGAATTTCGGACTAAGTATACTAGAGGCAAATTTCAGACAAAGTAAACTGGAGGAAGGCTTCGGACGAAGTATACTGGAGGCGAGCTTCTGACAAAGTATACTAGATGCGAGCTTCGAAAGAAGTATACTGGAGGCGAGTTTGGAACGATGTATATTCAGTCTTGGACAAAGCCAATCTTAATGTACACAACCAAAAATGTGTCGTGTAAACGTCCAAAAAAAACGGCGAATGAAAATTCGTGTTGAGGTACAGTAAAGTGTCAACGCATCGAAACCAAACCATACTTTGTCCATGTGACCATGTGATTCACACTTCACACGCATACAAATAACACGTTGTTTAGCAAAACTGTGCCAAATAAACCGTAAAGCAACGTAAAATACGGCGAGGCAACGTTCATGGCCCCACATTGGGCGCCACTCTAAAGGTTTCTACCAGCGTATTGCGACTCTCCGTCCCCTCTTTAGTTACACCGTGCCTTAAAAAGGTTTAATATGCATAAGCCGGCTTACAAGCATGCGGCGTGCCTTACCTGGAGCTTCTCCTAAGTTGTTACCCCGGATACAATACATGAAATATATACGTACGCTAGGGCCTCTATTATATTGATATGGTATAATGCAATGATGCTGATACCGTATTATGTCATGATGTTAATACGGTATAATGTAAAGATGCCGATACCGTGTAATGTAATGATTATGATATAGTATAAGGTAATGATGCTAATACAGTGTAATATGATAATGCTTATACAGTGTAATGTAATGACGCTAATACGGCGTAATATGATGACTCTGATGCAGTATAATGTAATGAAGCTGATACCATATTATGTCGTGATGTTAATACGCTATAATGTAAGGATGCCGATACCGTTTAATGTAATGATTTTGATATAGTATAATGTAATGATGCTAATACAGTGTAATGTAATGACGCTAATAAAGTGTAATGTAATGACGCTAATACAGTGTAATGTAATGACGCTAATACAGTGTAATGTAATGACGCTGATGCAGTGTAATGTAATGAAGCTGATGCAGTATAATATAATGAAGCTGATATGGTGTAATGTGATGATGCTTACATGGGTATAATGGTACTGGTACATTGGAATTGCTGAAAGTGCTGATAGGGTTTAATTACTGATGCTGATCACAAAATAATTTAATGATAGTTATATTGTGAGTAATATCAATACTGTTAGTTGTTATAAATCTATTTCTAAATGGGAAAATGTTGGTGTCCATTTTGGAAGGTGTTATGGTACTTTTTAAAATATTTGTGCTAAAATTTGTGACTCCAACCTCCCTGATGAGTTTCTAATTGTTACTGTCAGTAACAGTCTGTCATTACTGGTAGAGTAGAACTACACTAATAATGGGCAATAAGTTGCTGGGCGACCATTCACTGACCACAACGCATTATTTGTCATCCATAGATGGGTAGGCAAAATGAGTATTGGACAGAGGTGTAGTTGTCACCTAGAGACATCTCGTGATGCACTGGCCCCCTGTAACCTTGTATCTGGTTCTCGCAGTGTATGCCTGATGGCTGAAGTTCAGTTTAGCACTGCAGCCAAGAGATCCTTGGCTTGAGAAGCACTTTGCCTTCGCAAAGAGAACCACGGTATAATGATTTATTGTAGCATGTGACCTGAATGTGCACAAGAGGTGCGAAAAGAACGTCCCGAAACTATGTGGTATTGACTACACGGAGCGGCGTGGACGAATCTACCTGAAGATCAAACACCAAAATGCCCAACTTTTAATCCACAGTGAGTATGAACTCCCACTACATCAAATGACTTATACAGCTCTATTGTTGATTATGCCATGTCTTGGTCCTCTGTATTATATAGGCGTACTGTATAAATAAAAATACGAGAAATCCATTTATTCCACGATTCTGTCAGCCATGGGCGGTTGTGACCCATTTATATTTGCACATTCCTATTCGATTCCACAGATCACGATTTGGCATCGGCTACAAACAGGGTACATCAGACAGTCGTTCCTATGGTTTTTATCATGTTTACAGCGGAAAAAGCTACTTTTATATATGTATATATATATATATATATATATATGTATATACAAACAAACATACATACTCATACATAACAATAAATGAGGTAACGAGTAGTAGAGAGACATGTACAAGTGTACATATTTTAGGTTGCCTCATTGGTAGTGAATATTTGTAAATTAGTCAATTTGTGAAAAAATAATGTACTTAAATGATGATGACCACATCTTAGCCATTTTATAGTATAAGTGTGTGAGGTTACAATTCAACCCGGATTATTCCCTACATCTCCCACTACATAAAATAAGCAAACTTTCTGATCAGGCAATATTGCAAGTGTAAATAACATTTACTGCCACCATCAAGTAGCATCACAACCTCGCCATTTCCCTTTTTTATAGAGTCAATCATTGCTGATTAAAGATATGTTTGTTACTCTGTATATCTTTGGCAGTATTGAGACTCACATCCTCAGTGTGTTTGACCTACCGAAAGGTGTTAAATAGCTAAATACACCAGATAAAACAGGTCAATACACAGCCACCCTGGTAGCTGAGCAACTTGAGTGTCTGACATTTGGAGGTTGTGAGATAAGAAGAGAATCTAGTCACAAATCACATTAAGTGTAATGTCTCACTTGGTATCTAACCGAGTTAATGACTAGTTCAAACACATATTTTATTGACTCGAGTGTTACTTACAACATTCATTTTCTCGCTGATAATTTCAGTATGTGAGGCCAAGAACCTGATTCCCATGGACCCAAATGGTCTGGCTGACCCGTACGTCAAAGTCAAGATTCTTCCAGAAGAACTTCACAAGACTAAGAAGAAGACTAAAACAATCAAAGCAACCTTAAACCCGCAATGGGATGAAAAATTCAAATTGTAAGTCACTTTTATGTATACCCTCTGAACTTTTGAAGCCACTTGAATTTACTGCAAAATGACTGTCATTGGGAAGGCAGTTCTGTAACATTGATCAACAAGCCACTTTTATGTCCACTTTCCTGGTACAATATTTATATAATGGTGTTGTCGCAAATCCCACCCTAACTTCTTTATGGTTAAGTAGGACAAAAGGACAAAGTAATCTAGATAAAGTACCTTGCCTGCGGATACAACGGAATAACACTATTGGTATAGGTGTCTTTTTACAGTGATTCGAACCTTTCATCTTCTGGTTCTGTATACTGCTGTGCTTGCCTACCAAACAAACGGACCCATTCTCTGATTGCAATTTAACGATTGCTCATGATTGCATAGCACAGATAATTCTAGTGATGTATAAATAAATGCCTAGGAATCACTTCCAACACTAAATGAGGGTTAGTTTGTAACTTTGTCAGAGATTTGTCTGACTCCTAAATCAAAAATGAAAGTGTACGATGATCATTGTTTTTGGTTATAGAACTTGTTTGAATCATTACTGTCAATGTCTGATCAAGTGTCTGTCTGTTCATCCATCTATTCAAGCACCACTAGTCTATTATCCCGCTATATATCTAAGCAATAACTGTAGGCCTCCTTTACATCAATCATCGCTGTATTATTTATAGTCACATTCAGTGGATCCGAAGGTATCTTGTCGCCACTCGAATACTGTCCATGGGCACCAAAAAACTGGACATCTTGAGGATTTTTAGCATATATGCTAATATCAAATGCTGATTTTAGGTTTTCTTAAAGATTGTATACTGTACGTATATTAATTGTAAGAGTAAGGAATAATCTTTGTTTTTATCATTTTTATTTTTGTATGATTATGCCACGCGAGTCCATATATGACATCAAAATACATCTTGTTCGTAATGCTCTTTTAGTCACTTGATGGATTCTTCTCCTTGTTTGATTTATTTGTTGCAAGCACAGCTACAGACATTCTTCCACTGTCTTGTGTATGGTCTCATAATAGAATCTTTGATCCTTGTAACACATTGGCAAGAATTGATTTACCTTGTTTTCTCGTGATAACTAGCATCTCTGGCATTGCTGACATATCACCAGAGAGTGTTGAGTATTGATAATAATTGGATCTAATGAAACATTCTCTACTCTCTAGTTTTCTATTATCTATATATGTATGTTGCTTCTCGATTAAACTAATCTTTTGTATTCCTGTTTTACATATAGTGGTTTCCAGAATCCTACCAATTATTTGCTCTAATGCAAGTATTTCATGCAAGATCTACTACATACACCTATATTTTAGAATAGTTACCAAAATTTTTTATCCCATAATTATTTCCGTCGACTGAGCTCTTTGGCTGCGTTTGACTGGCTGTTTATTGTTTGTCTGTGACCAGCTTTAAGGGCAAAGTTATAAATGGATTTGTATAACATTTACTGGGATGCTCTGGATTTATTGAAGAAATATTAAAATCCAGCCTCCCCTCTCTTTCCCTCTCTCTACCCTCCCCCTCTCCCCGTCTCTCCACTCTCCCTGTCTCTCCACTCTCCCCCTCTCTCCACTCTCCCCCTCTCTCCACTCTCCCCCTCTC
>WURV02168617.1:0-14613 GCA_011762755.2 Epimenia babai
AAATGCTCGACGTCGGCTTCGACCCGAAACTTCATACGGGGAAAAGTCAGGGCTTGGCTTAACAGTTATGGGCCGAAACCCGGCAACATAGAAAATTACGGTGAAACGGGAGTTTGGTGAAACAAGAGCAATTCATTCACCGACCAACGCTTCTCAACTGGACAATCTCAAGAACCATTTCCAATACAACAAGATATGGCTGTGAGGTCAGAACCACAAATTCGGTATGATCCGGCCTATGCTCTCTGAAGTTTTAAATAATTCCATGCGAGAGGACTTGATCAAAGAGAAGTCTGCTATTTTAATTTAGAAGTGGATGGAGGCTTCACGGCTTTTCCAGTGATGGTCATCAGGATTCTGTGGGGGATTATTTTGCTGATCCATAGGGCAAGATAACCTTGCCAACCAATGGTCACGAAGGTGTGTTTGGTTTGTAGGGCCTGTAACGAGGTTTGAACTACTTGTTTCGTGGATTGGGCAAACAGGATGTGTTTGGGTTGATGACCGGCAGTGTGATGAAAATCTGTGTCAGTAAAGCCTGGGCAGCAGACTTGTATGGTAACGCCGTGGTCTTGCGTTTCTCGAGTCAGGCCTTCTGAAAAGGCAATGAGAAAGGCTTTGGTGGCGGCATATTCCGTCATGTAGGGGATGGGAAAGAATCCGGCCACCGAGGCCACGGTAATGATTGCACCCTGCTTTCGAGCTAGCATATTAGGTAAAAATAATCGAATGCTTTCTACAATCGTGTTCATATGCAGTTGCAGCATGTTTTGAATCTTGACTATGGGCATCTCCGCAAAATCCCCATACATTCCGAACCCTGCATTGTTGATCAAGAGTGAAACTTCTGGTCTGTACGATCGAGCCAGGTCATACAATTGTTTCGCGATCTGAGGCTGGCTCAGATCTAGCGATTCTACCCAGATTTCCCTTTGAGTCGTGTTGTGGAGGTTCTGCCGTAGTCTTTCGAGTTTTTCTCCATCTCTCCCGATAAGCAGTATATCGTAGCCTTGGCTTGTCAGGGCCCGGGCATATTCTGCCCCAATGCCTCGTGAGGCTCCGGTAATCACAGCGAATGGCGGGGGCTGATTCATGTCTGGTCTCTTTTCCTCAGCCGGCAAGGCTTTTCGTCTCTTGGAAAATTGAGATGTGGGCAATGGGGTAACCTTGCCAAAAACGACTGCATTTTTTCTCTATTTTTGAATGTCTCGTGGCTGAAAATATTAAGAACGCCGATCGTTCTGCCGAATGATGCTTCATGTGGCTGTGTTTCATGTTTGTGTGTGGAATGATTCACATGGAAAAGTCAGTCCCAGGTGGTGTCTTCAGAGCAATAGGATAACTATGTCGGAATCGTACAATGCTGAATCGGCCACGGGTGTCCTTGAAGCCGTAGAAGCCGATGCTCTGCCCCCGCCGTCTTCTCAAGCTGGAAGTCTGGAACAAGCCCTCGCGGAAATTGAAGCCGAGGCAGGCGATCTTGTTAAAACAACCAAGCAGGTGATGGCATCGTTTAAAAAGATCAAAGACGCGGCAAAAGTCGGCGATCTCGTCAAATTGCGCAAATTATTGGATGAGGGCAAATCAGCCACGCTCGGGTTGGGTTGTGATTTTGTGAGGACGCAAGAACGTCTGAATTTCGATGAGGCCAGTTATCTCGCCGGGAAAAACTTTCGCCAGGAATTGCTGACGACGGCTCAACAAATGGGCGTGAATCTTTATGAACATGATGGGTATTTGTTTTCCTATCCAGTGCTTTTGAAAGTTTTACATAAAGAACGGGCTGTGTCTATTGACCGCATGCGGGAAAGCCGGTTGCGTCCATCGGTGCTCGTCAAACGGCTCAAGGAAGTCCAAAACAAACCCTTGCGGTTTAAACCACAGGCTTTTTTAGAGATGCTCTATACGGCCTATTCGATCGTAGTCGCGGGTCGAGGCAAACATTTGATCGGGAAGGGGACGGTGATTCCTCTTTTAGAGTTGTATCAATTATTAACCTTACTCCCATGGCAGGCCAGTGAATACACGCGGCAGGAATTTGCGCGAGATGTGTATTTGTTGGATAAAAGCGGAACGATTACCACGAAAAATAGCCATCGGGCAAATTTCCACGCGAGTACGGGGGTGCGCGATGTTTCTAAAACGTTGACCGTAATCGCACAGGCAGGACGGGAAAAAACCTATTACGGGATTTCTTTTGTCAAAACAGGATAACCGGGCTGGCTTGTCGGTAAAGTTTCCCTAGGGGAAGCCGACAAGAGGAAGCAGAGTAAAAGGCTATTAAGGGAAAAATTATGTCTCCACAGGAATGGTTAAAAGTACTCAAAGCTGCCTATCTTCAAGGGTTTATTCGCCGAGGGGGAACGTCGGTCAAATTTGTCGTAGTCGAAGAAGCCCAAGAGACCAAGACCGTGGTTTCTGGAGTGGGGGGATTGGCACGCGAGGAAGGCTTCGTCACCATTGAGGCTGATTCTCGGCAGACGAAAGTGCAACTCATTGATTTGTTGTTTCAAGAGATGGCCAAGCAAGTGGATTGGGATGCGTTGGCTTTTGCATGTGTCACAAAACTCTTTCACGAGAATGAACGGTGTATTCCTGAACAACGTGAGGCATGTAGTTGGGGATTTCTTGCATCGTTAAATAATTGTGATGAAGCGACGATTCAGCGTGATGTGAATTCCTGGTTAGAACGCCGTTTGTTTCAGGATTTTGAAATGATTCGGGAATTTCGCTTGGCGATGATTCAATTATGCTTATCTCAACTTGATCCTTCAGGACGTGAATCGAAAGAGGCAAAAGCCATTCAATCGTGGCTCCGCGGGGAATTGCGACAAATGTCGGCACTGAAAAATCTCCTCATTTTTCAAAAAGTGAGGCGCAGCAATGCTCGGGACTTGATTGCATCGTTTACACATTGGGTGCGTCTTTTCGGAAGACCAGGTGTGGTGTTAACGATTGATATTTCGGCATTCATGGGCAAAAAGAAAAAAGGGACGGACTCAAAGTCGTTAAGTTATTCGCCTTCGGCGGCCATGGATGCGTATGAAATGTTACGCCAATTTATCGACGGCAGTGATGAGATGGAAGGATTATTGTTAGTGGTTGTGACGCCAAAGTCCTTTCTGACAGACCAACGCGTAGGTTTGAATAGATATGAAGCCCTCAAACTGCGTATTTGGGATGATGTCCGGGATAAATCACGGCCCAATCCATTTGCCTCGATGGTTCGGTTAACCGACCAGGACGACCAATTTGAAGAGAATCGCTTAGTTGCACGAGTAGGGAGTCGCAAGGATGATGTTCAGCATCAACGAGTCATTGAATCTCTTCGTGCGGGCGTGCCCAGCCCGGGTGCGGTCAAGGCGTTGGGATGTCCTCAACCAACGGTCAAAGCAAAATTTCAGCAAATGTTGGACGATGCACAGGCCAGTATTCACAAAGGCTGGACGACCAAGGGGTTGCTCATTGAAGGAGGCTTTGGCACAGGGAAGTCCCATTTGTTGGAATCATTGAGACATATGGCTT
Source organism: Epimenia babai (assembly GCA_011762755.2). Taxonomy (NCBI): domain Eukaryota; kingdom Metazoa; phylum Mollusca; class Solenogastres; order Cavibelonia; family Epimeniidae; genus Epimenia; species Epimenia babai. The sequence goes on from WURV02168617.1 coordinate 3,526, forward strand.
TGGAATCTCGGTTTGTCTGTAGTAAGGTTGTCATTAGTAAAGAGACACCTCTGTACAGCCCGGCGTTGATGTTTCGTGCTGCTGTGGGTGCGGCCGATATTCCGGAGAAACGCGGGGATGCGTTGGCTGAAGTGGCGGCCGATATCAATTTCAAAAGCTCTCAATATGCCGATTTTTATGAATGGGTGCATCGTCAAGGTGGAGAAATCGACGGGCGATTTGCCGCGACGTTGTTTCTCTATGAACGGATGGTGAATGACCCTGAATTGAGTCATCGCATGATTCGCTTTTGGGCTGGTGATCCGTTGACCGATGCCGAGATCAAGCGATATCTCAAATCTTGTGATACCAATGCGTCCTATCGATTTGAACGTGTGCCCCCAATAGAAATGGCCTTGCAACGATTTAAATTTGTTTCTCGCCTCATGATTGCGGCTGGCTATTCCGGATGGATTTTGTTGATCGATGAAGCAGAGATTGTTGGGAGGTATTCCTTTAAGCAGCGAGCGCAATCGTACGCAGAGTTAGCTCGATGGTTGGGACGTCTCGAAGCCTCGAGTTTTGCGGATCTGGGGTATAAATCAGGGTTAGCTACGGTGATGGCGTTAACCGATGACTTCCAAAGCGCCATTTTAGAAGAAAAAGGAGATCGGGAAAAAGTTCCGGAAAAGTTGAGGGAAACGGGATTGGAGACCGATTTGGTGTTGGCTCGTCAAGCGGAACAAGGGATGCGATTGATCGAGTGCGAACGGATTCCTTTAGTAGGGCCATACGATCAGTTGGTAGAAGATATCTATCATAAAATTCGGGCTATCCATGGTGCGGCATATGGGTGGGATCCTCCTCAGGTGCCGACGATTGAGCGACTTTCCAGCACGCGCATGCGTGAATATGTGAAGGGGTGGATTACGGAATGGGATTTGAAACGATTGGCTCCCAACCAACAGGTTGAAATCGAGCTGACAGAAATCAAACAGGATTATTCGGAAGATATTGAGTTGGAGGGTTCGCCGGAAGAAACTTTGCAGCCGGTGTTGGCGGAATCTCCCTAACTGTTTCCCCTGTCGTTGACTGGCTTGTGCATCTGTTGGGTGCTGTGAAATGGTACACAAGCGTGTTTAGCATGCCTTAAATTTCTCAACTAAAGGATACGCGTTATGGAGTTACGGTCTCAGGAATGGTTTCAGGCGATTCGACAGGAATATCTCCAACGATTTGTTGGACAGGGTGGGTCGTCTGTGAAATTTGTGGTGACGCCTTCTGAGAAGGATCGAGCTCAGGTGCAGGATCAATTGGCGGCGTTAGCCGAAAAGGAGCACTATGCCTCTGTTCGTGTTGATGCCAAAGAGACCAAGATCCATATGATGGATAAGTTTTTCCATCAGGTGTCACGTCGGGTGCCATGGGATGCGTTGGCTTCACAATTCGTGCGGCGGCGGCTTCAAGAAAATGGCTATAAGATTCCAGAGAGACAAGAAGATTGTTCCATGGCCGGAGTGGCTCGGATGAATGAGCGAGCTGAGCCTTTGTTGCGCCGAGATTTGAATAGTTGGTTGGAACGTGCAATTTACCGGGATACGCAGATGTGTCAAGAATTTCGCATGGCGATGATTCGTCTCTGCTTAGGCCAAATGGACTCGGGAGCGGAAAGTCCGTTTATGACTGAGCCGGTGAAGGCTTGGTTATGCGGAGAATTGCGTCAAATCTCCTCGTTAAAAGAGGCGCTTATTTTTCAAAAAATCGTCCGAACCAATGCTCGATACATGTTTGCGTCGTTATCTCATTGGTTGCGGCTGGTCGGTAAAACGGGTTTAGTTGTCTCGTTGGATTTGAGCCGATGCTTGGAAAGTAAAAAACCCGCGGTACCCGAAGGGCTATATTATGGGGTCTCGGCCACGCTTGATGCCTATGAAATGCTGCGGCAATTTATTGATGGAACCGATGATCTAGAAAGTTTCTTATTGGTGGTCTTTGTTCCTCCAGAATTTCTGACCGATACACGACGAGGCCTCAATCGATATGAAGCCTTGAAATTGCGTATTTGGGACGAAGTCCGCGATCGGCAATATCAAAATCCTTTAGGGGCGTTGATTCGATTATCGGCTTCTGGAGATGAAACAACCAACGTGGGAAGTGTTGATGATCATTATGAGCAGATGGCTACGGCAAATGGTGATATCAGCCATCAACGAACAATGGAGGCCTTACGATCCGGTGTCCCGAATCGTGATGTCGTGAATATCTTGGGTAGTCATCAGCCCGATCTTGAAGGGAAATTCCGACGGCTGTTGCAACAAATGGACAGTCAAGCTTCTCAAGGGGTCTCGACCAAAGGATTGGTTGTTAAAGGGGGCTTTGGGAGCGGGAAATCGCATCTCTTGAAAGCGTTGCAGCATGTGGCTCTTGAGCAACATTTTGTCTGTAGTCCCATCGTGATTAGTAAGGAAACGCCATTCTATAATGTGGCCACGTTGTTTCGCTCGGCTATCACGGATGCGCTTGTTCCAGGGAAACAAGGTGATGCGTTAACGGAGGTAGCTGGAGAATTGAATTTCCAAAGTCCACAGTATGCGGAGTTGTATGATTGGGTTCATCGAAGCGATTCGGGATGTGACTCTCGATTTGCCGCGACGTTGTATTTGTATGAACGGATGATGAACGATCCTGAATTGAGTTACCGGATGATCCGGTTCTGGGCAGGAGATCCATTGAGCAACGGACAACTCAAAAAATATCTTCAAGGGTGTGTCCCGGAGACCCCGTATGTCTTTGACAAAGTCACGGTACAGGATTTGGCGTGGCATCGCTTTCAGTTTATCTCACGATTAATGATGGCCGCAGGTTACAAAGGATGGATCCTGCTCATCGACGAAGCTGAAATCATTGGCCGGTATTCGTTTAAGCAACGGATGAAGTCCTATGCTGAAATTGCTCGCTGGTTAGGTGTCTTGGAGAAAACTGCATGTCCAGGCATTGCGGGTATCGTGGCCCTGACGGATGATTTTCAAAGTGTGGTGCTGGAAGAAAAACAAGATGCGCAAAAAATTGAACGATTGTCTCAGAGCGAAGATGTTGGTGATGACTCAGATCTTGCATCTGCGGCTCTCAATGGGGTCCGCTTTATTGAACAGGAGAGTGAAGCACTCATTCGGCCTTATGAACCCATGGTTGATGCCTTATATGAGTGCCTGAGGGAATTGCATGGATCAGCTTATAGTTGGAACCCACCACAAGTTTCAGCAGTTGAAAAATTATCCAGTACGAGGATGCGTGAATATGTACGGGGTTGGATTACCGAATGGGATTTGCGAAGGTTATATCCTGAGGCACGATTAGACATTGAAATTTTTGATGTGCAGCAGACATATGAAGAAGATCAGGAACTGGAATCGGCAGCCATTGATGGCTCTGATGTTATGCAGACGACCGAGGCTGAAGATGCCATCCTTGCCGTGGCTTTGGAAAATCAAGCTCCTGTGTGAGGGATCCGTTCGTCTCGGTCTTGGCAGAAGAATATTGGCAGAAAAGGCGATGTGATGATCTTGGGTTTAGTCTGTCTGAGGTCGGTCTGATTGAAACGGACGTTTTTGTTCAAGTGGATGGGCCTTGTTGACCACGAAAATTCTACCCCCTAAATCTATTCCATGGAGGGCGTTGATTGTTTATTTATAGAACCCTCTGCAAAAGTCAGTTGTCTTGAGAGTCTTGGTTCTTGAGCAGGTCATTTGAGGGGGACGGTTTGTTTTGCTGTCTTGTGAATGGGCCGTAGTCCTTCCTTACAATGGGACTCGGTGTCCCTCATTGAGGCATTCGCCCTCATCAGGCGGCCTGAAGCAGAGTTCGCCGACACACGAACACATTCGAGAGGGCACAGAGTCTGGTAACCTGTGCCGCGTTCTTGGCCAGCCCTTTATCGCGGAGCTTGGTATGCCCCCATAGATGCTTGATGATTCGCAAGGGATGTTCCACTTTGGCTCGGATACTCGCATGCCGGTGATTGCGCTTCTTTTGTGAAGAGGATAAGGGATGCTGGCGTGCGCCGCGGTCCGCGATTCCATAATAGACCTCGTCGGCTCGAGCTTGGTGTTTGTCCGCTTGCTTGCTAGAGGCACTGTCCCCCAACAGCGCCGGTTCCTCCCCATGTTGCAGCTCCTCCAACAGCGGACTGTCATGTACCTTAGCCGTGGAAAATTCCGCCGAATGAATGATCGGGTGCCCTTGGGCCTGCACGCCAATATGGCCTTTGGCCTCGAAATGCCACGTATTGGTCTTGCGGGGCGAACTCATTTCCGGCTCCCGTTCCTTTCGCTGGTTGTTCTTGCTGACCGGGGCCGCCAACCAGGTCGCATCCACAATCGTCCCGGCTTTGAGTACCAAGCCCTTCGAGTCTAAGTGGGCATTGACCGCATCCAGGATCTGTTGGGACAAGCCGTGCTCTTCTAACAAATGGCGAACCCGACAGATGCGGCTTTCAGCGGGGATCATGCCCCCAAAACAATCAAACCCCAGAAAGGATTGGAAACTCAGGCGGTCATACCAGGCTTCTTCCATCAGGGGATCACTCAAGTTATGCCAGAGTTGGAGCAAATGAATCCGGAGCCTCACCCGTAATGCATGCGGACGCCGCCCCCGCGTGCTCTTGTAATAGGGGGCAATGATCTCCTCAAGGGCCTCCCAGGGAATGCCTTGATCCATCTCGTGTAGAAATTGTTCAATGCGGAGTTTCTTGGTTTTCATCTGGGACCTCAGGGTGGGTTGGATGAGGGCTAGTGTACACAAATGTTCGAACTTTGGCAGAGGGTTCTATAGTAAAATACTGGGTGAGAGAATAGCTGAAGGGGGGATGGAAGATTATTTTCGTTTGTTCGTGATGCGCCTTTTGCCTGACTGACGAACAGTTGTCGGAAATCCGTATTTAGCGAGTTCCTCCCTGACCAGACCGACGAACTCTTCTCGGAATTCGGTCATGAAGGCTTTTTTGTGGTCTTCCCCTGGTCTGTCAGGAATAAGCCCTTTTTTCTTTTGTTCAATAGCCCATTTGAGGAGATGGCGAAGTTCTGCTGCTGGCCCGCGGTCAGATTTAGACCCGGATTCGGTTAAAAATTCCCAATCTTCTTTATCGAGTCCCACACTTCGGTTCAAACGCTCAGACATGCCTGAAATTGTAGGCCTATCCTACCGCAAACCTCCAATAGTAAATTTTAGTATTTTTTAGCTTTAAAATGTAGTAATATAAAGTAATTCTACGTCTTCTGCTTGTAAGGGAAACGCACGCGTTTCTTTGAGTTGTTAGAAGACGCGAAAGAGTTGAAGATGATTGCAGGATGTTCTCAAACATTGTTTCAGCTTTTTCTTAAGGCATGTGTGGGATATACATCGTTGCTGGTAAATGGTTTGCGGCTAGAGCAATATGACAGTTTTGTAATGCAAACCCTGGGCATATTTTCGCACAGGCTCGTGACATTCTAATTCAGGAGGGGTGTGTCATGGAATGGTATGTTTGGATCTCGATGATTGGAGTGACTCTTGGTCTCTTTGCTTTTACGTTCCTTGGGGGCTTGGAGGCCATACTTCTACCGTGAATATTCCAAGGAGAGTTAACTTCTGTTGCCTATCTCAAGGGTTGGATCTTCCTAAGAATTTTTCCGAATCCGGGGCTGTTTCTTTGTCTATGGGAGTGTTGAATAATAGGGAGATCAAAGGACTACAATGCCTAGGAACACGTTTGATGTCAGAGGCCTCGTGGCGGTTCAAAAAAGTCCGTCCAGCAAGGCCACAGTATTGCCTGGCTCATCCTGAAAGGTGGGTCATTTGTTTTCAACGATCCTCTATTGTTGCCGAGATTGTTGTCGGTGGCCATAGAGGAGTGTGACGTTGATGCGGCGGCTTTCATAATTGTCGTGAAAGTCGATCACGTCAGTTTCATGAAAGAGATTGGAATTGAAGAGGACTGCGCGGTTTTGGCGGTGGGGAATGGTAATGGGGTTGGCTCTGCTCTGTTCGAGAAACTCCTGAATCTTGTGTTTGTTCTTATCATTGTTATATTCGGCAAAGTCCCAGTTGTCTGGCGCCTCTTTGTCCCACACGACGAGTCCTCCGTTTTCTAAGTTGCGGTTGGCTTCGTTGGGGGTAATCCAAAAATTTACATTCACTGCGGCGGCATCAGCATGCATGTTGAGTCCTCGTAACGTGCTGTCATGTTTAAAAGCCCAGGCCTGCACTAATTGATGGTGCTGAAAGATACGGGGAAATCGATTGCGTAATTCTTCGGCGATTTGTAATAGGAGCGGGCAGGCAAAGCCATTGGCCAAGAAGCTGCCGATATAGCCGTTTTGATAATCTCGTTTCCAAATTGTGGATTCCAAACAGAAAGCGCGTAAGGTGGTTAGTGCTTCTGGGGTGAGGAGGGTATCGACAAACATGGCTTCAGGCTTGGTCGAGAAATATTGTGTTTCGAGGGCGGCGACATCTAGGTCTGGGTTGACTACTGCTCCGGATACAACATCTGTGGGACGTGTGTACAATATCGTATGGAATGAGGGGCCAAGTGATACTCGCTCTTGTGGTGTGAGTTGGATAAAGATGGAATCGGAGGTTTCCTGATTATTGCGCTCGGAAATAGTTTTCAAGGTGTTTCGATAATCTTGGGGTAATGGTATTGAAGGGACATGTGTCGAAAGATAGTCAAGTTGTTCTGCATCATGTTTGAGCCGGGCTTTGGTGACAAAAGGGGGAGCCATGCCTTGTCGGTGATTGTACGTGAGATCAGCTGATCGGTTAAAACAGTCCAAGGCCTCCATGAGGCGTTGCTGCCAGAGCAAGACTAATCCTAAGTGATAATGGGCATTGGGGTAATTGGGTTTGAGGGTCAGGGCTTTTTGAAAGGCATGCGTAGCATCCTCGAGTTTGCCTTGCTCCTTCAGCACGACGCCTATATTGTGATGGGCTTCTGCATGTTGGGGCGACCATTTGATTGCGTGTTGATACTGTATGAGGGCTTGCTCCCAGTCACCTTTTTCTTTGTACACCACGCCAAGATTATTCAGTAGATCGGCGGATTGCGGTTTCAGTCTCCTGGCATCTTCATATGCGGCAATCGCCTTGCTCCATTGGCGTTGCCGTCGATAGACATTCCCGATATTACTCAAGGCTTCGACATACTGCGGTTTCAGTTGAATAGCGTTTTGATAGGCTAGGATTGCCTCATCCCATCGTTCCTCTTTTTCCAGAGCCAAGGCGTGGTTGAAGAAATAATGGGGTTTGGATTGATCAAGGGAAATGGCCTGCTGAATGAGTTTCAAGGCCAGTCCGTATTGTCCTTGTTGATATCCAAGAAGTCCCCGAAGATGGAGCGAATCGGGATGAGCGGGGAATTGGCTTAGGATATGGTCGTAGCCGGCTTTTGCCTCCTGAAGGTGCTTGGCCTGATGATGACCAACGGCTTCTTGGAACAAACGATAGGCTTCAGGGGACAGACTTTGAGCACCGGGCGTTCCTGAAGGTTTTGCGGATGGTTGGGGTGGAGTCGGTTTCATAGGAATACATCTGTTTATCGTTGGGCATAACCCCAAGTAATTTGATGGAAAAAGCCTATGTCGGGCGTATGACAAAAGTAAAGCCGAGGGTGATTGTTCGTATTATTGAAGGAATGCGAGAATATTTGCTAAGAGTTCAATGGATTGACGAATACACATCGGACTAGGGGCTTGGATTTTAGTGGGATGAGGATGAAGCGTCTAACTGATAGAGACTCCAGTTCAGGGCTTCTCGTAAAGCTTGCATGTTGGCATGAGTAGAAGGGTTGGACCAAGCTTGGGCGTTGAGGGTTTCTAGTGGGGTAATCGCCCGTAGGTCGCCTAAACTCCCCAACCCTCGCACGGCAATGGTCTGCATGCGGGGATCTTGGGATTGTAATTGTTTGACGAAGACATCATAAAGAGTGGGAGGCGTGCTGTGGGTGGCGATGTCTCCGAGTGCCTTGAGAGCTGTGAGTCGGTATTCCGAGCGTTTGGACGAGTCTAAAATGTTTACCAATGAGGGGATAGCAACTTCACCTTGGTTCCCGAGAGCGGCAATAGCTGTCACTGCCAATTTGGGATTCTGAGTGGCTTTTTCAATGGTTGAGAGAGCAGCAGGGGAAGTCAACGGGCCGAGTAATTGTAAAATGAGACGACGATTGTCTAGGTGATCGGTGGCCTGCTGAAAGAGATGAATAAGGCGATCAGTTTGCCCCCATTCAGCGGCTAAATGCAGTGGAAAGGCATCTTGGGTCAGTTGAATCTGTAAAGCTTGTAAGGCATAAAGTCCAGCATTGGTGGCACCAGCGGCTTTGGCTGCTTGCCGTGGGTCTTCAAACGAGGTCCGCACTTCCCAGCTCCAAAGGGCCGGTTTCCCCTGATGGCGATAAGAAATATGGCAGGCCGGACCTTTCCAGAGTCGAGAAACTGTTGCTGATGAATGACTGTCTTTGCGATGCTTACTGGGCCCTGTCCAAGTCTTCCGTTCTTCGCATTTGACGCGCACCATGATATCGTGAGATGTCGTGATATCGGTAACGGGTGTGAACCCTGCTTGTGCTAAACGTTCGCTGACCACTTGGTGAAGAGTGCGGGAGTCCTGTAACCCTCTTTCAGTGAGGGCAAGAGTCTCAACAAACACATGTTGAACCTGTTCGAGAGGCATCCTTGGGGTGCTTGTGATCACGGGTGCTGCTGTCGAGAGAGTGATTGGCATTCCAAGACACCACGTCAATCCTAGAGTGATGGTAATGGAAAGAAATGATTGTAGGGCCAGGCCAGAGAGTCGTGATTTCATGAAAAAGGCTCCTTGGTAAACTCGCCGCGTATCATACCGAGGCGGTGTCCGAAAAAAAACCCATTTTGCAAGAAAGGCACAGTCAGCTCCTGATTATGCATGTGGGACTGTCATTGTCGAAGGTCGCCCCCTTTATGATTAGATGGAGAGCTACGTTTTTGCTGGCTAAGGTTTTCTGGATAGGGAATGTTCTCGTTATGAGCAGTCTTGGGATCTGCGAAGCGGCGACTCTCAATCAGACGAATTTTGGGAATGGCGCGATAGCGCCATGGGAAATCTTTATCACACCCAATGGAACCGTAGGTGGAGATGGGTGGCCCACGGTTACTTCGTTTCCAACGAGAAAAAACGGGCAGGAGACAAAGGCCCTTCAATTCAAAGTAGGGCAAGTACAGTATGATCCGGATAAAGAACCTCAGCAGGGAGGTGGTGTCATGATCCAGGTGAGGACAAAGACAGGAACATTAGATCTATCTGCCAATGTGGCTGTGACTTATCATTCCCCAAAAGATAGGCGAAATTTAGCCGGAGGCCTGTTTGAATGGATAGTAGATGATCATGTCATTGCCGATCATGATATGGGACCTATAGAAAATGATCGCATCCTTCAGCATCATCTCAAGACGCAGCATCCGGTCAACGCGGGGGTCCATACTGTCCGTCTGCGTCTGACTCGCCCGTTTACGAGCTATCCTGCGCAGCATGCCCCTTTTCAGTATATTGACGATTTGCTCATTCGATTTTTGCCCCAGCCATAACTCTACTGTGCGAGTGGTGAATAATGATGATTCCTCGCGGCAAATTGCCCAACAGACCTACTGCTTTTACCGCAAGCAAGACCGCTCTTAGATCCTCCGAATAAATCGTTAAGTGTTCTTTGCTCGAGGCCGATATACAGGGAAGAGGCATCAACCGAATGGAGGGGATGTATGATCGTGTCCGAACGTAGCCTGAGTGAACATACGTTAGTCGAAACGTTTGTCGGGCGCTTTGACCAACATGCTCGACAAGATTTCAAATGGCGAATCGACCATGCGATTACACAAGGCTATCGATTTGTTGTCCTCAATATGGTCGCGGTGTCGTTTATCGATAGTGCGGCATTAGGGTGGCTGGTGCTTGCCCAATGCCGCTTTCAACGCATTGGTGGAAAACTGGGTGTCATTGCACCAATGGAATTCGTACGGGATATCTTGGAATTGACAGAAGTTAATGAATGGATACCCATTTTTATGAGCGAAGATGAAGCGTGGAAAGCATTTGAGTCGCCACAAACCATATTGTTGAATACATCATCATGAGAAAAGCCTCATTGCTTGAAAGAGATTCCCGCCGACTAGTCCCTGTGGCTCACAAAGAACGGCGAACGGTTCGACGGATGTCGGTCATGCCGCAACAGATCTCGCCTGTCGTGATTCGCTGTGGGCAAGGTACTGTGTGTAAAGGTCGAATCATCAATGTCAGTGCCCAGGGCATGCTCGTTGAATTTTCAAGAGACCAAGTGCCACCGGTGTCTGTCGATGCTAAAGTGTCGGTCAAACTCCATTACCTTGGTGACAGTATTTGGCTTTCAGGGATGGTCCGACATCGCATGGGCCACAAGGTGGGTTTCTATTTTCCTGCCTTGACCAATCAACCAAAACGAAATCTGAAACATCCGCTTTCCATCGTACTCCATTCCCTTTCCCGTGCTGGCACTTCCTCGTAAGATTAGAAAATTTTAGGAGACAGATGGAAACGAAGCGCTAGGTTCTTCAAGCGTTGATACGTCTTTGCTATTTCGAGGTCCTGTATCTTGGGTGACGAGCCTTTAAGGTCGAAAGGGCTCAGAAACAGAGTGAGTATGTTTCGAGTCTTGGGTGGGAACCCTGTGGGTCAGATTATGTCCTCTGTTTCTTCCGTATCCACTGAACGGTATCTTAGGCCGATCGAGATGCTGACAGAGCCTGTATTCACAAGACGAGTGAAAGGAAGAATCCTATGAACTCTATTGCCCCATCTGTTCTCGGTATTGATGTGTCAAAGGCAACCTTTGATGTGGTGCTACTTCATCGCCGCCAGGGGGCGTGTCAAGTTATCGGTGTCATTCATGTTTGTTAGGCAGTTGTTGACAGACGGTCTCCTATGAGAATAGCCAATTGCTTGAGCGCTCGGTTCCATTCAGGCATGGGCACTGGTTCTTGGCTATGCGGGGACTTGTCATGTATGGACGCTCCCGAGCATGCAAGGGCTCTTGGTCGATAATAGCGCCTGAGGTGTGCCGTCATGTATCCG
>WURV02168628.1:0-14613 GCA_011762755.2 Epimenia babai
GGTACATGGGGCATGAGTCTGTGGGTATATTTAAAGTGCTTACTTCCGGAACAGATAGCAAATACAACATTCTATTAAGTGATGTTTTGTTACCAATAATTATGTCTGTGAATGGGCCTCCGATCTTCTATTAGACAAAAATATGCCAGCGTGCACTGATAACAATTTATGCCGAAATCTCGAGGTTTTATTGCGCGTATGAATGCATGATGCGTGAATTTTTGCCTAATTTATGCAAAAAGTAAATTAGACATTTATATCCGGCATTTTAAAGCCGCTTGCGCAGCGTGGAAAAGGCGGTTTGCGAGGACTCACGGGAGGGGGGGGCAGCTCTATAACAGGCGCCGGTAAGCCACTCACAGATTTACAAAACAAATTTTTCCTTAATCGAAAAACCTTAATCCACGATGAGTTGTCTAGATATCATCAACATGTGGTGGTCTCTATTTTGAAAGGTATTTTGGAATAGTTGTGGTGCAATCATGTCAACTTGGCTGCCATCATTACGGGTACATAGGATGATTCCACTGCCGCGACATTACAATGGTTTGCGTAACCATAGCTTTGTCGATATTTCATATAACGTACTTAATAAGCATAGTAAAATTAAAATTGCAACTGAACTGATCGTATCAGGCAGTTACTTCAACAGATAAATCGAGTAAATTACACCGTGGTGACTAAAGGATGCAACCTGATCGATTGCAATCTTGACAGGGTGAACTTCCAACAGCTCGTTCGATTTAATTCACGCAACACGATAGTTTCAATTACTTCAACACGTACTCGAATTCGTCTACGTTTTCTATCTTCAACGACATGAGATTCCGTTCGAAGAACTTTTTCTGAATCGACTGAGAAAATCGAGGCGCCGTCTCCTCTCGTTAGTAAAACACGTCGTACGTGATTAGAATTCGAAACGGAGTCCCGAGGGGGACCGCAGACGATGATTAGTCGGGGACTAGATGCGACAAATGTGAATAAGTGTTGTTCAACTGCTCGCTGGGACCTAGTAAATTGGTAAGTCTGGGAGCTTTAACGGGAACACCAGATCCTGCGTGGTGACAGAGGAAGGTATTCATCTTTGTTCTTAAGTTACCGCATCATAATATAATTCAGAATATTATTGTATTCGAGCTCCCATATTTACTGTACATAACACATTATGTTAAGTATCATCAACGTGACTTGCTTTTATACATAACTATAACTATGTACACACATGATGGCCACGAAAATTGGCGATTTCCGTCTTAAACCATATCGTTAAATATGAGAAATAAATACGGTATCGCCTTTTCAACTCACTGAGATCGAGATTGAGTCATTTTCGTGTAGCCCGGTGCATATATGTGTTTAGGCACAATAAGCGGACAGAGGTAGCATTGAACCTTCTCTAAGGCTATGCTTCGTGCGGTGCTCCAATTATCGCTTGTTTGGCTATCATAATCCACACCGCCAGAAAAAGATTGAATATATATTTCGACGTCGATTTTTGGTTCTTTGATATTGCGATTTGATTGTTGCTTTATACGTATGCAATTCAAACGTCATGAATTTGTTCTGGAATTCGAAAGAATGTTACAAAAAAATTCAGTATTAGTAATGCATTTTAATGAAAATTTATTTTAAAAAATCTCACTCTTCATGTAATTTTTTAAATTCGGATTGAAGGTAAATAGGGGTGGGTGTTTAGCGGTGTGGATGAGAATTGATTCAAGGGACTGAGAGGTTTGTGAAAAGTTGAACTTTATAATAGGAGCGATAGAATGTAGAGAAAGACATGCGGTTTTTCTAGTATATCAAGTTTAACATTAAAGTTATAATTACGAGCGAGCAGAATTCCGTACATCGCTGCAGTCTCTTGGAGTATTCGCGATTTATAGATAATCAAAAAGTGTGTGCGAGTAGAGTGTTTTGTATTGAGACAAATTGATATTTTCTTGACTGCAGGTTGTCAGTCGTGATGGCAACGAAATCGCTAGAAATATACAGTAATGCGATGTTGATAGCGGTATGTTTTAAACATATTTTATTGAAAATCAGAATACGGATTGAGCACGAGACTTCAGACTCATCTAGGCCTTCTCCACACACAATATATCAGAATTAGTCGAAGATAGTAACTCACAGCAGTATTTATACGAATTATACTAAACGGAAAGAGGATATCGTAACGTTGTTTACGACGTTGATGATGAATAGATTAAACAATAGTCTAATATTATATACACAATATATATATATATATATATATATATATATATATATACAGACATGCAATTACATGCAATTCAACATTTCTTAACAGGGGAATAATACACTTATTAATAATTACATTTAATAATTAGACGTGCAAATTTGTATGCAAAATAATGGATGACTATAGGGTGGATGTAATTTGGGATAATTTTTGGATAATTTTCAGACATTTCTTTTGCATTGTTTCGATTTTTTACTATTTGTGTAGGATTTGTTATATAACACTGACGCCGAATATTCAAGATATGGTCGGATTAGTTAAGTGTAATACACGACAGCAGTACAACGGTCGATGTATTAGCAGTTTTGTGATAAGCCTCAGAATAATGGACATAACTTTTTTCTTTTCAAGCTTATACGATGATTCCAATTTAGGAATTTTGGATCAAGGTTTAAAAAAACTTGAATATGCTAAAGATCTTTTAAACGCAGCAGTACAACCATCAACCACCACCGGATTCAGTGTTCTAGATCAGTGACTTCATTAGTGACGATAAGAGCAGTTTTACGTTTTTATTGCATTTGAGTTTTAGTAGATTATCTTCATACCAATTAGTTTTACTGGACATAAGATTATTGGTCTGTTCAGTAGGTTTATTAGGGCTATCTCCTCCATGAAAAACGCATTGGCAAAAGTAACTAGTTCAGTTGGATCATCAATAAACATAATGAAGAGAAGTGGGCTTAAGACAGAACCTCGAGGTACACTTTGTGTTATGGGGAAAGACGATACTACGTTGTTAGACGTAATAGAATGTTGAGATGTTAGATGGGTGTGTATTAGTTTTCGAGAGGAAGGGTGGAAGCTAGTTTTTAGCAAATTTGAATAGTAGAATCGTATAATCAATACTGCAACACTCATTGTACAGGGCGTCTGAGAGCCTTGGCTGATACTTGTGTTTGAAAAAGTATTAGGTATAAATTATTTACAATAGGTAGCCATCATAAATCGATACTTCGGAATGTGAACACAACATATCCACATTCTCCGTTGTTACGTATTTGAAATACGATAATATGTGTGAATTGCAACATTTCCTTCTTGAATCTCGATTTCTTGAATACTATCGAACTTTTATGTATTTAGAACGTATTTTCTACATTATTTGAATAACTCGTTATGAGCAAGGAATACGCCATGTTCTTCTAACTTCTGACATGGCTTGATATAATGTGTTTATAAGATCATGATTGGAGATTGGAGATTTATATGCTGAGATATTTGGAATTTCCATTATCTATGAACTTTTCAGCGAGTGGCTTTCGTTCCGTGTCAATAGCCGTGGCGACCGATGCGACCGACGTGCCCACTCGTTATTGATCTAATTGGTTGCCACGCTATACCTTTGCTCGTCCGGCTAATGGCTGACATTATGAATTTTAATATTTGACTTTTGACATTTTTCATTGTTATAGTTTATTTGCTGAACTAGTCCATACCCGAGCACGAAATAAATTACAGACAGTTTCTCTATAATATATATATCGAATTACTACGCCCACTGTAACATTCTGTTACAGCAATAGTCATCATAATAATTATTATGATCGCAAATTCAAACATCTCTACCATGACGATCAATCGATCCCCGCAGTGTGTCGCTTTGATGTATATGTGGTCGTCTCTATAGAATATTTACAGCGCTCGCTTTGGCAACGCAACGAAGTCAACGCTGTTATTAGCAATACGTAAAACTACCAGAATTATCGAGATGTTTACCCAAATGATTATTAGCAATTTTTATGCGCAAATAATGTTTCGTCAAAAGAAAAGATTTGATTAACGTATTCCGATCCCTTGGTTTTTCACTCTGACTATTTCTCACAACACAAACACACGTTCAGCCGGTCTCGTTATCATTAAAGCTGTCGTTATCGCTTGGAATTGCGATATGTTCTTAATATAGACATCGTGTGTCTGAAGTTGAGAGGAAAATACACAATACTTATGGAAAATCTTTCTTATCGAGGGTCGCATTATTCACGATGAATATCGCGGGGGGGGGGGGGGCACGAACACTCACGAACAAATATCTCCTGAAATTGAATTAAAATAATATTAAAAATTTTTATCATTGTCTCAACTCAACAAAAGAGGGTAGACATGCTTTTTGGCCATGTCTGTATTTTTTGTGCGTGTTTGAATAAAACTTTGAATGGTGTTGAAGGAAATCTTCCAGGAAATGGAAGACGTGCTAAACATTGGTGGTGAATCCGATCACCGGAAACAGAAGATCTTGAGGATCAAAATTGATTATTACGAGATTGTAAAAGAATTTGAAACTGCCTTTTGTATAAAAGTAGACTCGCTCACACTAAACAAATATACCATTTAATCTATTCTCAACGTAGTAGTTAACGTAGTAAACGGACTAAACGTGATTAGTTGACACGAGGGCCGCTCGCTACCTAATTACGTAATTTATTTATCATGTCGCGAGCCGCCATTTTAAAGAAAACGAACTGCAGTTTACCCATACACGATATTCAGGGCAGAATAACTATAAGAAAAATATACTCCACACGCTCGCCTTCGGGTGACACTGGATCGATATAATCAGTTCAGCGCCATTATACACAGCGGGGATAACCCGATGTATACGTAAACTATATAAACACGGTGTTGTTTGACCGAATCGATCAGTCGACTGTATTATATACATAGAATAGAACGTTGAACATTATTGTATGGTTGGTTACTCGCGACATCGATATACGATACAGCATCCAGTGGTAGAGCTAAACATTCAGGCATAAACCAGATAAATTATCGATGTGGAGATAATTGGTTTTCGTGGTCGTTCATGTACCTGTTCTTACCAACGCAGGAATGCATGCGCTGAAATGTATTTTTTACTCTGAAAGTCTCATTCACCCACTCATTCACACGTAGGTGCACCCACGCAAGAATGCAAGCCCGTACACACATACACTCACACTCACACGCACACATACCCATGCAGGCACGCTCAGGTGTGTAGGTACGCGCGCGCAGAGACAAGCGCGCACACCAGCGCAGGCACACGCGCAAACGCCCAGACACATAGAGAGCAACAGAGACAAACACACTTTTGTCACAAACAAATCAACACACAAGAAAACAAGAACAAACATAAAACATAAAATCTATTCATTTTATTTGGAATATTCGTAAAACGCAAACAATTAATTGTTTTATTAAAGCAAGACTCTATAAAAGATTTGGATGCACAATCTTCTCTTCAATAAAGGATGGGAAAGAATTTAATACTTCCAATAGATCGCATCAAACATAACGTTCGTATTAAAATCATATTAACTCGAGTTAGGATACCAAAGTCATACGACAATAATTTATGTAAACGGTTACATCTGCATCATGTTGTAAATGACACAATGGTCGTTTTGCGAAAATAATTTTCTGAGGGAAACGTCGTGTTGATCGCGGTATTCCACGGTCTAACACTCAAGACTTGTCTGGTCTGTCTCAGAGCGCACGCCGTCGTTCAGTGTACCATGTATGGAGCAGGTATAGGAGACTGAAAACTGGGCCAAATGTAATACTGCGACTACAATGTGGACCAACATTACTTTTACTTATGGCAATCTATCATAAAGTGATTATCACGAAAGGAAACATTTACGACAATTTCCGTACGTCTTCTGTACAGAGTCGTGAGTTAATATCCACTGGTGGTGGTTATCTCCCTTCCGTCTCATCATCTCACTATACATCTCGCTTATCATTTATCACAGATTAGATAACGTGTGCAAAATGTGTGGGAAGTCTGTTGGCATTCTGAACAAATGATGTAAAAAGAAGGTCAGCTGTCTGGTCAGACTTGATAGTTTCCACTACGGTGAATCATAATAAACTAAGCTAGCCTCCTTCAGTTACATCGCATTAACCATAATGATGGCAGTCATGACAGGCGAAAACAGTCTATTTGAACATCCTGGTTAGTCATCCCAGTTAATTGCTTTCTCAGCGCTCGAGCGTGCACACAGACGCACGCACGCGCACACACACACACGCATTGCCATACGCAACACAGTTTAGCTAGGCAAACAATCGGCGACATGACAAAATGGCAGACGTAACTAATCACGCCCATCAATAACGATCTGACGATTCCGTGACTCATATCTACTTTAATTTATGATCTATATGCCATACTCATTTAGAATAAAAATGGAGACTGGACAAACAGCGCCGCCCAAGCCAAATGTTGCTCTGGTGCAACCAGTAGCCTTATCAATTGAAAGTCAGTATTCAAATGCATACCTCTCGTTAACCGACCACGTTTACGACGTTAAACACAGCTCGATATATATTAGTCCACTATAATAAGGGTAAACCACTATGCTTCCTGGTGATATTTACTAAATATGATCAAAACTACAACAAAATATATAGGTAGATACATTGATACAAGTACGTATGCGTCTGGCTCATAGTTATCATATATATTGCGCAATGTAACCTTCAGCTTCCAAATCTTTCATTGCGCCTAATCTAAAAGGTGTATATGCTCATCGGACGATTTTATAGAGCTATTTTACCGGTACTTCCACTTCCGGGCGAGAAGCTCTCATTACCATTCCAGCGAAACATCAGATCGCCCACTACTCCCGGACAACCGTCACTCTGATATTTAACATTCACGTTGACCTTTGTAGTTGTAAGGACTATAAAGACATTCACGTAGCTTTTCACCCAAATACTCGAGTGACAATACTTTCTTGCAGCTTACCACGAGTTTCCTCCGGACGTTTTTACTGCGGAACAGCGAGCCCACGGCGCGTTAATCATACACATTGTGATCGTCATCTACATGTTCTACGCTCTCGCCATCATCTGCGATGACTACTTCGTTTCGTCTCTAGACTGTATATGCGAGGTGAGACATTAGCCGAATAATCCTACAGGCACAAAAGCCTAAACATAGACCGAGAAATTAATTTTGTCTCATCATGTATTTCATAACTTAACGCGGCAATTTGTGAAAGTATTTTGTAAAAGTGCATTCATTAGAGGAGATAAAGTAAACAAAGGACGAAGTAAGGAGGGTGACGAATCTGGTGAGTCATTGGAAATGGAAATGTTATCTACGGGATCACAAAACACGCACTCTCGATCGGACAAATATCATATAGGAGTTTGGTGATATTGACAGACGTGGATAAATAAGTCTCTCTATGAAGTTGTATACTAGGCTATTCCGCTATTTGATTATTTTGTCAGCGTGACTCACCGAAAGTTTCGCCAATTGTAGAAAGGTGGTCTAATGGTTACATCACTAGTACCCACGTACATACGTACACGCGCACATGCACACACACACTCACGTACATACGCGAATACGCACACGCGTACATACGTGCACGTAGATACGTACACAAGTGCGTACATATGTTCACGCGTACACACCGACATAATAATAATAACAATAATAATAACGGAAATTTGTTGTGAAGGCGCGCTTATAATAAGGAGGATTATAACTAAGGCGCCCAATTACAATTATAAAATAATTAATAAACAAATAATCATGAAGCATGCAATTGATAGAAATAGGTAGATTGAAATAAAATAGAAGAAAAATTAATATGGATGGCACACAGTTGGTTAACTAAAAATGTGAAAGGTGTTGTGTTGATAGATATAACGTGATGGGGAATTGTGATGATAATGATACTACCGGTAGATGATAGTTGTCGTGAGGCGTTAGTTGGGTATTTTATTAGTAAAATGCCTCATTGAAAAGATAAAGAATTTAAAAAGTTATGCGTTTTTAATTGGAAGCCAGTGAAGATTAATCAGAGAAGGGTTGATATGCTCTAATTTGTGTGTTCTGGTTATGAGCCGAGCTGCCGAATTTTGATCGTGTTGTTATTTCTGAAGAAGGAAATGAGGAATGTTGTATAGGAGGGCATTGGCATTACCTAAGCGTGACGTGACATGTGCATGTATGAGAGTTTCAGTCGTATTTCGGTCAAGAAGTTGACGGATCTTTGAAATGGTAGAGATTTGGAAGTAAGATGCTTTGACAATCGAGTTCACATGCTTATCCATTGATAGGTGACTGTCAAAAAAGGCACCGAGATTTTTTACCACATGCGAAGGGGAAATAAATTGACTGCCAATTTGAAGACGAATTTTTTACGTTGATTAGGGGTAGCAATGATGATTAGCTTAGTCTTGTAGTCATTCAATTTCAGTTTATTAGAAGTCATCCATTGCCGTATGTGCTCATTACAATTTTCAAGTTTCTGTATTGGACATTATTGAGGTCAAAATCTATGTACAGTTGGGTGTCGTCAGCATAATGGTGGTACTGTATTCCAAAGGATTGGATAAGGTCAGACAGTGGTTGTATATAGAGGCTAAATATAAGTGCGCCCAATGCAGAGCCTTGCGGGATGCCATATTGGACAGGTATTGGTGGAGAAAACACATAATTGTAATTGAGGTAATTGGAAGACTACATGTCTCATAGCCCAGTGACTACATGTCGGAATCTTTCATAATTATGTCTGGAGGTATTGTATCTGCGCTGAATGACTGCCATCAACATTCCGTGTGAACTGCACCTAACAGATCATCATTGGCTAATATTCGAGTTTTATAAATGTTGTACTTTACAGTAATAACTGTTACACTGCATTTGTTTTACTTTCGTGACTGCATTGCTATCGCTGCTTGTGTTTTGGATGATTTCAAGAATGTGTTATTGATATCACTAAACCAAAATGCCATGTAAACAGGTTCGAACCCAAGTCACGAGCTTGTACAGTCAGATTGGTAGAGAACACGAGTACTGCATTCATTGTCTTTCTGTATCCGTGAAGAGGAACCGCGTTAACTTTGCCGTTAATGTTCCTGAGAAGGGTCATGTGATCGTGGCCTCGACCAATAATAAACTGCGACTACAGAAGGATGACAGGTGAGTGGGGCTTCCTGTTATCATTTCACATTCCCAGAATATATTCATATACAGGACATCGTCATTTGTAGTTCAGTTCGTACAGCTCATGTGTCACTTGAAGGTCATTCTTTTCCTGCCATCCTCATAATACAAAGCATACATAAAATGTCATATGCCTTCACATTACATCTTAACATACCCAACCATAAAGAGTAAGTATATTTAGATTTTTTCTATTGATGATATATGTTGGCATATTCTGAGCTCACATCTCACTAGTTCCAACCCCACTCGTTCCCAATCTTTAGAGCTGGCAACGCGATCTTTCTTATGGTGAAGCTGTGACTCAGAGATTTAGCTATGCCACACATTAAGCTTTCCCTGACATATTTTAATAACAATATGATCCGGGGCCATGTCAGGCATCTGTAGCACTTTTTCGTAAGTTTCTAAAAGCCCCAGCATGACTATTATTTTATATCTTTACACATTTTTTATTTTCCCATGAGACAAACTCCCATAACCCTTAACTCTATTGCCACGAAACAACATTGAGTTACCCAATTAGAGTTTGAGAATCGCTTTCTATCCCATCTGCCTCTGGATGAATAGGGTTTTTACATTTTATCATTTCATAAGCTGAAATTTTTGAATCATAACTTTTCAAGATCATTGGTTGTGATTTGCTCTATATATCGGCCAGAATACTGGAAGTCTGCGGCCAGTTTGTGCACGACGTGTCTCTCGCAGAGGTATTCTACGACATGATCAAAGATAAAACGTCCCTGCAGTTGGTGATTCTCAGGAATCGAGAGAAGCAGTGAGTCGCTGTTTCCTTATTTATGTCGCCATTCATTCACTAATATGATTAAATCTCTTTGTGACTCAAAAGAAGCAACAGCCATCTTGACTGTCGCCCTAGATTAATGCACAAGTCATGATTGGCCGATCCATAGCATGGGTGATGCTGATAGATGACACAGCATCCCGCGTTACTCCGAAATAAGTCCTCAATTTCAGATATTCTTTCCCAAATAGCAAATGAAATGGAGTTTTGTAGAGGAAATACGATAATGCTTTTTTAGCTTTGGAGTTTCCTTAAATAAAATAGTGCATTCATATGTAGGTGTATGAGTAGCAAAAACATATATTATGTATAAAAAATTGAATATAATTATTATCTACCTTGAAGATGTTCAGCAGTGTCAAAACTGCAAGCATCATTTTGAATTTCCTGTGCTTTTATGTTCGATTAAGTATTTTGTACATAGAGAATACATGTTTCTTTTGGAATCATTAAATGCAAACCAAAAAACGGTATGGTTGTAATTTCCAATTGAATGTAAATAACTTCAACTTGGTTATTTAAACAAGAGGCGGAAAAGGCCTCACCTTGCTATTGGAAAAAAATTTGACAATAAAAACACAATAAAAAATAAAAATCTAGATTTAAAGAAGCAATTAAGATTCTTGAATAAAAATGAAAAATTTAGAACAAATAAATAAAAAAAACAAAAAATAAAGAAGGAAAAATAATTAAAAAGCCAATGAGACCGAGAAACACTTGGATATTAAAAGTAGACGCCAAACATGCCTCAAAACACTCATTCAGATACTAAAATTAAAGGCCAAAGAGGTCTCAAAACACTTCTGGATATTAGGACTGGAGTAGATGGTGCGTGATATGACATAATTTTAAAAGATGATTAAATAGTAAATAAGATTTAATAAACTAGTAGTGAATCAGTGTATTAAAATGACGTCCTCAAAGATCACGCATTTGGAAGTCTAGATGAAAATCAGACCACGCAGGCAGTTTACCCGGGACCTTTTAATTGTTATTGTTATGAATTTGTGAATCCTCTGTGTATTTCGTAATGCCGCAAACAGGCTCCATATAGAGCTTGTACCAATAAGAAAGCTGTAGGGAATCTACTATAAAATATATAAATTACATGAAAATCCAAGGCAAAACGAATGTTGTTTTTTATTGTCCTTTGTCTCCTTCGACAAGGTTCTCAATTCGGTTTTCTCCAGTGGCCTACTTTGTTATGAAGAATACAAATAGATATATTCCTCATTCTTGCTTTATATAAAGAAATTTTTAAATTTTAGTTATATCCTGATTCATGAATGAACATTAGAGGATTGCGAAACTTCTAAAAGGAAAAAGTTCAAAATTTCATGGTAATGATAAGAATAAATGATTTTTTTTACAGAATCTCTGACAAGGATGAGTTGAGAGTGCTCCAGAACAAGGTGAGCATCATACGAGTTTTTAATGAATTTTACCTTTTGCTACAAAATTTTTTTCTTTTTTCTAATGCCGGTATCGTGTGGCTTTGTAGCATTCAGTCTGTGCCGTATTCGTGTATGCTTACACAACTGGAAATAGCGCAGGTTCGTCGTATGACATCGACAATCACTTGTCTTTCTGCAAAATTAACAATACGCCAAGATTTCAGTGGGTAACAAGCCATCGTTTGTGGGTACAGATAGACGTCTCGGAACAGCACTGGTCAAGTTTGAGGAAAATGCTGAAAGAGATGAGAGACGATGACCCGGCCATTTCCTTCTCATCTGTTACGCCCACGAAACCGAATGAAGATTTTGATCATCTACGGGTTAGTTCGAAGAGATTAGAAGACAGCGAGTCCTGACCCTTGTGCTATGGTGCAGCTGTGAATCTCCATGTTCTGTTTGCTTATACTTGATTATTTGTAATTTTGTGCGTGGCTTACCTGTGATAGAGCTGTTATCCCCTGCAAACCATTATTTGCCAAGCGGCGCAAGCGACTTTAAAGTGCGGGATATAGATGCCCAATTTCCTTTTTTACTAATTTAAATTTGGTAAAACGTACCACCTACCTTGTGTTGACAATAAGCACCGCTAGAACTTACTGCCTAACATCCACAACAAAAACCATAAAACTCACACCTACCTGTGCATAACGGACAGACGCAACAAGTTATCAATGCGTAATCATCACTTAGCCGTGACAAGTCAAGTTTGTTTTGAAGGCAGGATCTTCACTTAATGACATTACCCCTGGCAAAGCATACTTGTACATGTGTGAAGCATACTTGTACAGGTGTGAAGCATACTTGTACAGGTGTGAAGCATACTTGTGCATGTGTGAATTATTTCAGTTAGCCTATGTAACATTTACTTTTCGTTTTACACGAACACATCTCTGACTATGTAAGTACTGAAGGTGTTCAAATATATCGAAAAGGACTTTGTCAGTTCCGAAAATTATAGTTCAGGTGTTGAAGATTTAAATACAGAACTCACTAAATTATCGGCTGTCAAAATCTATAGCAGTTGTCAACAACTTATAGCAATTGTGACATAGTAACTTAGTTTGCTTTGTTGCCAACAAATTATTTTACGAATCAGTTGATGAGTCTTACAGACTGCGACCTCTATGTTATCCTACATCTTGCAGTATCTACGTTATTTATTCTTCCATGATTTATTTTTTACTGACCAATTTCAGCAAGAGAAAGAGCAATTGGAGGAGGCTCTCGCGGACAACGTAGAGAAAGTCGGCAAGCTTCAACAGGCTCTAGAAGACAAGGTTTCTGCCTCTCACATCATGATGGATTATGCATTGATTTTCTTGATTATTGCATTTTTAATGTCGCTTTCAGTAAGGTCTAGTGATATACGATGCACAAAGACAAAGTCCCAATAGCCAAAAATATTACTGAGGGCATTGGACTATGTAAATAATAATACTAGATAGTAAGTCTTTCTAGAGTTAGTCACCCTCTTTGAATAATACTTATGATCATAATAAATAACAACAGGCTAAAGGCCAAAGATGCTCGCCTGACATTGGAAAAAAATAAACAAGAAAAACAAAAATCAAAGAAACAATAAAAACATTGACTGAGAAGGACTTGAGACGCTTGAATATGATTGAAAACTTAAAAAAACTGTCGCAAAATAAATAAAAACCAATAAAATCAAAACACAAATAGCCGAAGAGGCCTCCAGACACTCGGATATTAAAACAACAGGCCAAACAGGCCTCAAAACACTAACATATTACAACAAAACGCCCCAGAGGCTTAAAAATACTCTTCTGGAACAGTAAAAACATTTAGGAAATTGAAGCTCGTTACAAAAATTTTTAAGTTACATTACAATCGGAAATTACCTCCCCTGGGCCTGATTATGATATGCTTCTTAACAAGTCTAAAAGACCAACCCAAGGATAGTATCTCAAATTGCAGAGCTCAGGAACAAGCAGTTTTTGGGAATATTTTTTAAGGAAAAATACAAACATCGTCAAAAATTACTTGCCCTTGGTCCAATAATATGATATGCATAATAAATCTAAGAGACTAACTCAAGGATAATATCTGCCAAATTGCAGACACATTACAAAAGTTTCATGAAAGGATTTTTGAAGTGATAAATACAAATGTGAGAAATTACCTCCAATTGGTGAAATGATGATGAGCTTAACAAATCTAAAATCTAAGAGACCCTAGGAGAATATCTGCCAAATGGCAAATTTCTACGATAAATTGGTTGGAAAGATTTTTTAAGAAAATTTTAACATCACATGGACGGATTACGTCCGATCAGAAAAGCTCACCGAGCACAGGTGAGCTAATGAAAATGTTTGTTCATGCAACACTCAATGTTGAGTTGTGAATTTTGTGAAGGACATGCTAAATTAATTGTGTTAAAGGTGACACATGGAACAAAATGCATTCCCATGTATATTACCTACGTTAATAAAGCTTGGGTGATGTTTTTTGTTTGCTGGACATGATATGAAACTATAATAGTAGTGTAATTTGTATAAGTTAGTCACAAGTTTTGCCAGTTTGGTATTTGTTTGGTAGAACCGAGCTATCCAGGTGGGAAATGATGAGAAGAAAGAGTTGACATGGCGTCTCGAGCGAGTCCTATCACTGATTGGCTCACGGCCCACCGCAGGTAGGTCCCATCATGCATGTGTTACAGACTAATTAAGGGATTTTTCAATGCAATGACCCAGATATATATATATATATCTCAGCTTACGCAATGACCTATATATTAATGTCAGATTACGCAGTGACCCTTATATATTAATGTCATTATGCAATCACCCTTATATATTGATGTCAGATTATGCAATCACCCTTATATATTAATGTCAGATTACGTAATATTAATCTCAGATTACGCAAGCAACCCTTATATATTAATGTCGTCAGATTACGCAATGACCCTATATATTAATCTCAGATTACGCAGTGACCCATATATATTAATGTCACATTACACAGTGACCTACTGTATCTGTCCGATCCTGTACTGACTTATTTCATGATGTTGCTCACACGTATAACTTTTCTGTCTCCTTCAATGACTCGCAAACTATCATCCCACCAACTGGATGTTGGAATGTAAAGACTATCAACTCACATGACCTATTTA
>WURV02168639.1:0-14613 GCA_011762755.2 Epimenia babai
GGAATATTGTCTTGTATTGTATTGGAGATATGTCGAGCGATCACTCAATTTTGTTAGCTCACCTGAGCTTATACTCGATGAGCTTTTCTGATCGGAGTTTGTCCATCGTCTGTCCGTCCATCCGTCCGATGTCAACATTTTCTTAAAAAATCTTCTCTCGAACCGCTTATCGCAGAGGTCTGTCATTTGGCAGATATTGTCCTTGGGTTGGTCTTTTCTAGATTTGTTCATGGTATCGTCATCGCAGCTGGGGGAAGTAACTTCTGCTGATGTTTGCATTTTTTTTTAAATCTTCTCAAGAACCGCTTATCGCAGAGGTGTGCCATTTGGCAGATATTGTCCTTGGGTTGGTCTCTTTTAGATTTGTTCATGTTATCATCATCGCAGCTAGGGGAGGTAACATCTCCACTGTTGCATATATCTTTTCTAAAAATTTCTCAAGAACCGCTTATTGCAGAGGTCTGCCATATTGTCCTAGAGTTGGTTTATTCTAGATTCGTTCATGGTACCGTCATTGCGGCTAGGGGAAGTAACTTCTGCCACTGTTCACATTTTTTAATCTCACCAACTGCTTATCGCAGAGGTCTGCTATTTGGAACATATTGTCCTTGGGTTTGTCCCATCTAGATTTGTTCATGGTATCGTTATTGCACCTAAGAGAAGTAATTTCTGCCGCTGTTCGCATTTTCCCCCAAAAATCCCAAGAACCGCTTATCGCAGGGGTCTGCCATTTGGCGGATATTGTCCTTGGGTTAGCATTTCCGATTTGTTCAGCATCTCGTCAAGGGGAGCAAGGGGGGAGGGGTAATTTCTATCAACTTCATAATTTGAAAATCCTTATCTCCATGTCAGCTTAGTGCGAAGGTCTGCCATTTGTCAGATATTCAGATTTTTTAGGGCATCTCTGTTTTGGCAATTAGATGTGATTTCAGCCTAGGCTTTTTACTAGTTTTAGCGTCGTAATGGGTATTGTCGGGTCTCTTTGGCCTCTTGTCTTGTTTCAGTATCGTAATGAGTACTGTCGGGTTTCTTTGGCCTGTTGTCTTGTTTTAGTGTCGTAATGGGTATTGTTGGGTCTCTTTGGCCTCTTGTCTTGTTTTAGTGTCGTAAAGGGTATTTTCGGGTCTCTTTGGCCTCTTGTCTTGTTTTAGTGTCGTAAAGGGTATTGTCGGGTCTCATTGGCCTCTTGTCTTGTTTTAGTATCATAATGGGTATTGTCGGGTCTCTTTTGCCTCTTGTCTTGTTTCAGTATCGTAATGGGTATTGTCAGGTCTCTTTGGCGTCTGGTTTTTGATGTCGAGCAATCTCCTTGTCTTCTAATATCAAAATGGCCTCCTTGGCCTCTTGTTCTGTGTTTTTCTCTTTTTTTCTTTTTTCCCCTTTTTTCAGGTGAGTGTCTTGGGGCCTCTTGTTTTATTTCGAAAGGTTATTCCAATTGCTTTTGTCGACATAGCCATAGTAGAAGTGTCAGTATTATTATTAGGCACTGGAAAAGTCTCACAAAGCTGCCTTTCTCAGTGACCCGGAAAGCAAACTGGGAAACTTACGTAGTGGTTAGAATGTTTGACTTTGAATCCAGGGGTCCCTGGTTCTATTCCTGCTCTAGCCAGTATACTACCTGCAGCGTTTTTCGGGCAAAAAGCACCTTAAATCCCTGTGCCAATTTGCGTGTGGGTAGCCTTTACATTCTAGTTGTGTTTAGGGCTTTTTCCCTCTGACGTGATTGCTTCAGGTGCTCTATGGATGGTCTCTATGTCGCTTACCTCCCCGCTTTGTCATCATCCCATTGTAAATAGCCATTAATTATCATAGACTTAACGGAGTGTGCGACATGCTTAGCCTGTCTCTGGACATTTGAAAGCAGCGGCGTGAATGGAAAAAGGTCAAGTGTCTGCCCAGACTAGGTGGGTTTTTCACAGTAGGTGTTTTTTTCCCACCACTGATAAGTAAGGCTAATTAATCATGTTAACCACATTTACACATTACTGTCAACAATTCGGCAGACTACATAACTGGCTATAAAGTGTGATAAACAAATGACACGTTTTTTGGTAACTTGGGTAATGTCAATATGGTGGTGTATCTTCGATGGCTTACGGACAAGTACAGATACTAAAGGTAATAGTCACATTCGTACTGCCTACTTATTCTTCCAATGTAGCCAATATGATTACTATATTTAGGGTTTTTCATGGCAAGGAAGCACCTCAACAATCTTTCTGTCTCAAATCAGAACTTAGATTTATGTAGTCCATGCAGTGTGAATTGCGCTGATGTGCCAGTGATGCTGTCTCTGCTGGCGCTTATGTCTTCACTACCACGTCTTTTCACTGTATATCATTATGACTGACCTATTGCAATTTTATTGGAAAACCAGTAGGGTAAGTGGACAAAGGTCAACTGGCCATATGAAGCCGTAGGATAATTCTAACCTATTTATTGTGGGGGTAATTAGCAGGGCGGTTAGATCGTTAGATTTAGACAACTAGTAACTCCCTGCCTATTTCTGCTTACATATACAGAGCGTCCCAAAAATGCAATTTTTTTCGGCGACCTGCTGCAAATTCAAATTTTAACGAATATACTTATGGGTATTATTAAAAAACTTGGTTCCGAAGGCATTTTGACCAGTCTCGGGAAAATATCCATATCTTTGACAAATATTGATTGATTTTAATTTTTCATGGCTTATTTTAAAGAGAAATAGCAGCCTTTTCTAATAATACCCATATGTTTATTCGTCACATTTGGAGTTTGTAGCAGGTCGTCGAAAAAAACCCTGTTTGTGAGGGACTGTATACATGATTATCCCCTTGAAAAAAATGGGAAAGGAAAAATGTGAGGTTTTAATGCTACTTTATTCATGGTGGCACGTAAATATCGGTCGCACTTCCAACAGCGCCTTCTCAGAATAATCTCCTTCATGAGAAATCTTTCTCAATATTCAACAACTAACACATTTCGTGTAATGGAAGGCGCGGATGAATCGGTTTGTCCTGATTTTAACTCACAAGCTCTCGCAAGAATACCACGCTTCTAACCAACTGCGCCACTGGTACTGACACTTGAGAGCCATTGTCGTCATTTGATGTCTATTCAATTATTAAAACATTAAGTAACAGAGTTACTCTGGCATCCTCACTTCTTATCCCTGTAGGTTTCATAATGTTTTCGACAACAATAACTCCCTTTAAGGTTAGTGTTACCTTCGCATTTGTTCTATCTCCAGTTGACGTGACACATGATGTTTCATATCGATGGAATGTTGTTTGTAATGTCCTGAGAAGTACCTCAGCTGGCCTGATAACCATTTCGTCATTTTTACTCTGGATTCGGTGCCCCGTGCAGCCTTTATTTTCATCAACTCCGTGTTTTTTCTCGTACCTTCTTCTGGATGCCAATAGTCTAGTACTTGATGTATCCTTAATGCTTGTTTCTAGCACGGTGTCCACGGGGAGGCTTCGATTTATCTTCATCACTCGATGCCATAAAACACGCTTGTTACAAGGAAGCAGGGAGTAATAAGACGAACCAGCGATAAGAGATGGGCACCTAGATTGCATTAGCGAATATTATCACGATCTCTACTCCAGCGCGCCGATCCGTACCCACCGGTAGTTATGCCATAGCTCGGGAGGGTGCCGCTATTTTCGTACCATAATAATGATCGCGATAGACACATAGTTATCTATCGTGCGTCCGTGGACTTGAATTCGCGCAGACTGTACGCCAAAAACCGGCAAGCGCAAATCCTCGACTGCTGAAACCGCAGTCGCCGCAAGCCAGCGTAATTACAGGTAAGCGTTCTCATAAAAAATATTTATTTACACCACTTGATAGAAAGACTGATGTTTCATTTGATAGAGTTAGTGCGTTACGACGCGTTAGGCACCATAAACAACATTGGACATATTGCGTATGTCGATATCCGGTCGCTAGTGACCTATATATAAAAGGAGAGTTATAAGTCGACACCTGGACCAACCAATAACTCGAATAGCTCTCGTTGTTGCCAATAAAATGGATCGTCATTCATTGATAAAATCGCGTTTACAGCTCTCTACTCCAGATATCCATTGTAGATTTGCCATTTGGCAATACGTCGCTGTTCATTGCCAAGCACTTCGCCATATTTTCTTATGTACGACCTAATATAAGCCGACGGTTTCCAAATAACTGATCGTTAATTGGTTTAATAATAGCATATGTCTTCCTGATGTGTCAGTTTAGCTTTAATGGTCGTAGGCGAACTTACCGGTAGGTAAAAGCTAGAGCGATTATAGCTGGACTTCGACGTGAATGCAATTAACTGAATCGAGATGTACGAAAATAGCTGTGTAGCAAATAAAACTGGCTAGATGAAGTAGCCTACTGTCGTTTCAGTATTTCAGTATAGTACTCTTCCTTCAATACAGAGCCGTAGGAGTTTATTTTTATATCAAATGAAATGTAAATTTTCTATTTTTTTTTTTAGTTTACATATTAGCCTTGCAGTCATATACACATTACACAAATAACGAGTCTAAGTAGATGTCTTGTCATTGAGGCGTTTTTATGGTCTACGTTGCGTTATCAGACACCATGTCCTTTACGGAATTTTTATACAGGTCTGTGAGAGTTTAGATAGCTCATACTGCGGATAGTTAACCGGAAACCTTCACGAATCATGACAATAACATGAATATTCAAATGACATTCAGAAAACGTCTTCGATAATTCTTACATCAATGGCAGGATTCTTCTATTTTACAGTGTATCTATACGTAATGTAATTTCAACAAAACTCACATAGCTATTGCATTGTAAGATACAAGAGGAGAGGAGGTAATTTAAGTAATACCTATGCATTACACCCGGCATCTAATTATTTATAACTATGTTAATATAGGTATATTCATGGTTCATGTAGAATGCTTTACGTTTTGGTATACGTAATACTGGATATTTTGCAAATATAGTTTACAAACTACCATCAATAATACAAAATAATATCAAAAATGAAATGTCAGAATGTACACATACATTCGTGTGATTATTTACCAGACATATACCTACAGTATTATACAAAGTTTCTAAATCTATATACAATTATTTGTCAGTTGGTATTTATTTAGCAAATCCAAGATTCAGAGGTCCAAATTGGGGAGGGGTCGACTTAACGGTGAGTATATACGATATATTTTTTATTAATGACTAGCTATATCGACGGGACTGCGCTATTTGTTAAGTTTTTGTGTCTGTTTAGCTAAGCAGCGCTTCAGTGGGACACCATGCCGTACTACGACCCGCAGGCCGACGTCACGGTTGGCTACCGGAAACACCACGATTGGATCTTGCCGAAGAGGGTTCTGGTTTCGATTTTTGTTACCGGCGTCGTGCTCGAGGTTCTAGGCGCCGTTTTGTTGATCATAGGTTCGGCGCATCCGGCAAATGTCAGGTCGGCTTTTAAGTAATTTTATTGCTAATAGAAACTAAAGTAAAATATTGTTATGTACGTATATGTTTGCACTTAAAACTGCTGAGAGTTGAAACAATTTTTTGAAAAAATATGACATTTCTAAGTTTTAAAGATATCATATACCGGTACAGTGAAACGCCTATAAGCCCCGGGTCATAAAATAAAATGAAACGACATCTATATGATTAAAGTGTATTTTTAGTTTAGCTGTCAAACATACTTCACACAAGAGTATATAAGAGAATATTAAAATATCATTCCTACTTTCTCTGCACTAAAGAAAATTTATGTTTTTTGTTCGACTTAAGCGTGCTCAATATCCCCGCTGTTGAGCGCACTTGAGGTCAGTTGAACTATGTAAGATTGTTTACTCATGCCAACAAAGATTATTATGCATTGGCTTCCTAACGGGCGCCATAAAGGACTTTGCTAGCCCATTTTTATTTAGGTTGCTACTAATAAATCTCACTCCGAATCACTAGTGCTTATAGCCAAGTCGACCAGAGCGCGACTTTGCCGGAGGATATATATAGGGGAAAATGCCATCAACGTTCGCATTTGATCTAACACACCCCGATCTCATCTTAATGTCTTCCGGTTTTCGTCTTCATTCGCAGTTCGTTTAACGCTTCCGGTGCCGTTCTATTGGGACTGGGAGCCTGTCTGCACGCGATCCTTCTTCTATTCTGCTGCCACGCCTTCTGCGTCATATACACTAAAGACAAACACACGCAAACCCAGGTTTTCGTCTCTAACCCCATGTACCCTTTTATTTCTATTCTAAAATATTTACTGTTTTGCCGAATTAATGCGAGATGTATAGTTATTGGTATATACGTAGACCCCTAATACGATTCAAAATGAATCTACTGTATTCTCGTTCGGAAATGGCGATCTTGTCGAGATACCGTCTAACTATGTATGCGCGCGTTGGTGTGTATATGTATAGTTCATTGGAAATATTTATAAATAGGTAGGCCTCCCGTCCGTATAGACGGGAGGTATCTGTAGGTAATATCTTTGGTCTACTCTAAGTGAAATATTGACGAATGATATTTCGTATATATGGGGATAATTTTTATGTTTGATCGTTCATCTTGCTTTGTAACATCCTGCGATGGGAACATAGTGCTATCAATGGGCGATTGTGGTTAGAGAAAGGAAAACTAGAAAGAAAATGTTGGGGGCAGGTAGTGTAATGGTTATATCGTGAAAATGAAATCCATAGGACCCTTGATCGATCACCGATCTACTCAGTATACAAACTGTGGCGTTCTTCACGCAAAGAAGGTCTCCTACCCCGTCTCGGTAGCTCGTTCGGTGTGAGCTACCGGAATAGATTACCTTATACAACGAAAAAGAAAAATACGATTGGTATTGCCCGGGAATCGAATCTTCCATAATCTAGTTCGTGAACCGGCGCTCTACCGATGGTGCTATCCTGTTCCTGAACCGCATTGTCTAGTACTTATAATTAATACTTATAATTACAATTTAACAGGAAGGTGACGGCTCGGTAGTTGAGAGTGGTAAAGCAGAAAGTGGTGTGTTCGGCGAGAAAAATCTGCCTCAGGTCGAGAACTATGTGTCTTCCAGTCCTACTCGTCGATCTTTTGGAACGGCTCTGCGACAGAGTCCAGTTCGCCAATACGTTTCTCCGCACCAAGCGACCTATTCGACGTTGCCAGCGAATCAGAGTGAAGAACCGTTATTGCGCTCTCAAGAATCTGCCTTGAATGCGTCTGGTGAAGCGAAATTGCCTGCGCCTACGTACGCGGTCGTCAACAAACCGCCGTCAGCGATGAAGAAATCGCAATACGAGAAGAATTTTGCTGAGAGGAAACGCGTTCGAATGAGCCCAGATATCGGCGACAGCGCACAGATATCTCGGTATGACGATGTTTCTATGCTGAATCAAACTACGGAGCAAAAATCAGAAGAGACGCCTCCCTTTCCCCGACAGATCAAACTAGAATCGAGATCAGAGGAACTTTATACCGCGCAGAAATTGATCCCGTCCCAGAGCGCCATAGAAACCACGTCGATCAGCATCGAGTCGGGGCCCAAAAACCTATATTATCCAGAAGATAAGTATGCCAGCCATGCCAAAGCTGAAGACGTTATCGATGGTAAATACCGCGCCATCGAGTATTCAAGCGTACGGTATTCGCCGGATCTACACCAACCCGTCATCCACCAGAGCACACTCGATCATCCCCAGACCGCTCGCACGGTGTACGCGCCACCCGTGAGATCGCAAGATGATTCCTACAGTCAAAATGTGTCCGTGACATCCGTTGGTATCCCCTACGACGATCCTTATCACGGAGATATCGAGCCCGGCGTTTTGCTACGCGCCTCTCAAAGACGACCGATGACGTTCGAAGAGTTCTCGGCGTCAAAAATGAGCGTTTACGATAATTTGAGCGGCGGGAATTGGAACACGAAACAGTCATACTTAGTCTAGGTATGTAATTATAGATCGATTGCGTTGCTCCCCGCGATAGTTTGTTTGTCCACAGCGGGAGACTTATATCGTTTCTGTGGCATTGTGAATAAAAGACTTTGTCACAATTTTCTACCATTACGATACAAACTAATACCTGGAGAATAACACGTAACATGTATAGGCAAAAAATGTCAATTTGCATGGTAAATTGAATCGGCTTGGTAACGGTTATTTCAATTCGAAATGTGTCTACTTCTGTCATCCTAATTTGAGAATTCCAGGGCACATGCCCGATGGAATAGAGGGACTCCATCGAACATTCTAACGTGTCGATCATAGTCACATGATTCATTCAATATTGACGTATTGGACGAGTGGAGTACAATTTCCTTAAGGGGCTCTTGCCATTGTCGGGAGCAGACAAAATATTCCCTCTTCGCAACGCATTTGTTTTTTTTATCTGAGACAGTGTTTCAAATGCTAACTCTTGGCTTACAACGGTTAGTCTATAATATGTAAATGCATTAATGTACAGGCTCTATGTCGAAGAGTGTATATATCATGTACACATATACGTATAAGTAAAGCGCCGTTTAAAAAATATTTATGAACTATCGCTGGAATTCAGCAAGCACCCTATACCTATAACATAGTAGAGATAAATAGCCTCCACTAGAAACAGACAGAACTGTTTGCGAAAGTATTTTCAGATAGTTCTGGGTAGAGTTTGAGTTCTGGGCATAGAATCAGATGGTGGGTCACGCGGGATACGGGAAACAGCAAGCAGAGCGATTTCTGCGAGGCGGGCCATAGCAGACGCCAAGAGAGTAACGAGAATAGCATGAAGAGCAATTTCAGTGAAACGTGTGTAGCGTAAACTACAACAATCTAAGCGTAACTAATCGCACCGCCAGCCCTGTGTATAGAACATTTGGCTATTTACATAGCACCGGACGTAGATTATTAGGGATTAACTTCTATAAAAATCAAAAGCTCATTTTTAATTGATCTGTAAATGTGTATTTTTGCTTTGTCGGTCATAACTCGAAGAAAGCCTATAAACGTCAACCATGCATTAAATTATACTATGTACATACATTACCGTGATTTGTTTGATGCATCATAGCCGTATAGTACCTTACATTACAAAAATCAGTGCATTATATGCCTACTGTTGCACATAGTAAAGATAAAATTACAAAGCGAAACGTATGTGTACAACTTATTAAAATTATAAAGCGTCAAAAAGTTCTTCAGTGACAAAGCACACTGACTAATGACTTTAGCTACAGAGTGTGGTAGGCCTATATGGTTCTAAACTTTAACATAAACGATCTTTATTTGAAATAGCAGAGGGCTTTTCCCTGTCTTCGACAATCTCAATCAACACGTCCGTGCGTTCAACCCGCTCGTCTTCTTCCCTCACACTTGCAGTCCCTCGGAAAACGTGTTAGTTTTGGGGATCGTGCTTTCTACGCTGCTGCACCCCGCCTCTTCAATGCACTCCCAGCCTACATTCGACAATCTACAACCGTCAGCCAATTTAAAAGCGATCTCATTTATTTAGCATTGCTTTCACTAGATAGTTCAAAAGTACTTTATTAATTTACCGTGAATCAACACTTACGAAGTGAGATGGCCTGTTTCTGTTTTTCACTAATTCTTCATATTGATGGCAACTTTGCCTGCAAAGGATTTCTTTTTTTTCGAGATTTGTTCTACTTTCCACCGTATTATTCAACATTGTTATCCATTTCATGCTCACTGTAAATGTAGAAAGTCGTATCTACCACTGATCTGTATTACCTGTATATTGTTAGATGTTAATTTTATATAGTTCAAGTAATTACATTATAGTCTTAGACCATTACGCTATTGTTTCATGTAAAGTGTGTTTGACAGCTCTGCCAATAAGTACACTTCAAACAAATAACTTTCATTTCATTTCATGCAATTGTGTTGTCATAACGACAAACTGTGTTCATTTCTGTTTTATTGTTAATAAATATCGTCTATCACTAGGCCTACCGTACATCATTTTCATTTCATACCACACTGACACCTGTACATCACATAGCAGTAGCAATATAATTCTGTGACAACAGAGTGCTGAGGGTTAATGGCTACATCATTGAACTTAATTCCGAAGGACTCCGGTTCTTGCTTCCATTGTTACCATTTTTGCGTTTTGTCTGCCGTTAGTGCCATTATGGCGTTCTGTGTTCCATTGTTGCGATTATTGCGTTTTGTGTTCTATTGTTGCCATTATTGAGTTTTGTGTTCCATTGTTGCAATGATTGCGTTTTGTGTTCCATTGGTGCAATTATGGCGTTTTGTGTTCCATTGTTGCAAGTATTGCGTTTTGTGTTCCATTGTTGCAATAATTGCGTTTTGTGTTCCATTGCTGCAATTATTGCGTTTTGTGTTGCATGGTTGCCATTATTGCGTTTTTGTTCTATTGTTGCCATTATTGCGTTTTGTCTTCCATTGTTGCCATTATTGCGTTTTGTCTTCCATTGCTGTCATTATTGCGTTTTGTCTTCCATTATTGCCATTACTGCGTTTTGTCTTCCATTGTTGCAATTATTGCGTTTTGTGTTCTACTGTTGCAATTATTGCGTTTTGTGCTAAGGCTCCTCAAATCCCATCTGCCATCTTTTGCTGAAGGGTTATTTATAGTAGACACATTCCCTCTTACGCGTGGCTATGTTTCGGTTGCCATGCTGAGGGGAAGTCCATAGTCGAGTGGTGAGAGCGCTGGAGTCGTAAACAAAAGGTGACGGATTCCAGTCCTCTCACCGATCCGCTTTCTGGGGATGACCCTCAGCGAGGCATATATCATCGGTTGCTGAAGTAGAAACATATCTAAAGTGGGTAGACGGCTTCATATCTTTTACGAGTGGTATGCGAGTGTCCAAAGTACTATATCTGCGTTGAATACCTTCCGTAAAGGTTCATTGTACTCTGCGTCTGAGAGCGTTTAGTGGTTGAAAGTTGCGGTCGATTATTGTGATCTTTTTTGCTATTCTCTCGTTCGGTGATTATCTCCCCACTATCTCGTAATCTCACGAACACGGCATCGCCTATGTCAGATTGAAGTTTAGACATGGGGTTGGTGGCATTTGGAACCAGTGATGTCAGTCGAATATGATCAACAGTTTGCCCACACTTAATGTTTGCGCTACAACGATTTCCCCACTATGATATATTAAGCTTATATTCCGCGACATCGTACCAGTCTAATGTAGCTCGATAAAGGGCCACGGATGACCCCAGCTTAATCAGAGCCTATCCGTACTATATTTGGTGAGTGATCGTTCAACTACATCAGTAAGGTATAGAAGTGTGGGTTGCTGTGTTGGCCATATCTAATTTTATATACTATATACGAAATATCACTTAGCCGAAAACCTTTTATTTACGGTGTGCACGAGACCGATCAGAAACATAATATGTTTTTTTCTGAAGACTAAGCGTGGAATTCGACTATAACCGTAGAACTTTCCTGAATGGCTCGTAAAATGTCAAATAATGTACGATAACAGAGCGTTATGTAACTATTCAGTCGATATACAGGCTAAATAAAACAAAACTCTAAAAACGACCTCCTGACTATGGGGTCGTTGATTGTTCCTCCAGGTAAATAATGAAAACAGAATTACGCCCCTTTACTTACAAATGTGTAAAAATATTTTGTGGGACCATCGCGAACATATTAGCGCGTACTCTCAATGGGGCTTCGCATGTAACATATAATACACGAAAAGCAAAGATTAAAAATACATTCGTTGAAAGCATGTCAATGCTAACGAGAGGTGTTTTTCTACCGTCATGGAGATGGAGAGCGTTCCACTATCTGCGTCCTATAGTCAAGAAAGGCTTCGTGTGTGAAACGGTATGATATCATATGAAATAATCTAGTTATTTGTTATGTATATTGCGTGTATATTTAAAATTCATTGGGGTGTAAACTGTAAAAATATCTAAACATGTCTAAATAATCATTCACTGATAATGACTGCGCATTCATGTAAGGGGGGGTAAGCCAAGAAGTTACTAACGTGTTTTAGGGGAGATTAGCGCCGCTGTGGAAAAAGAGGCCATTTTGACCTACTTTATAACAGGATAATCGAGTTTGTCCAATCGCCTCAAGTACCGACAGAAACAATGTCATGTGATACAACACTGTAACCAATCGACTGCTGATACGGATGTAAACAATGTCACGTGATATGAATTGTATCACGTGATACAACGTCATCATACTTCCGCCAGGAGCAACAAAAATAAACATTGGAGAAAATCTTGGAACAAAACGCAACATTATCTCAAATTAAACTAACTTTGCCCTGTCAGCTGACAAGTTGCATCTCTCTGTCTTCGAATCCAAAGATTAAAGGTTAGTAATATTCTCGTTGTTAAATATTATGGTGTTTTTAACGCTTTTTTGTACTTATAATGTTTTATTTGGGCTGGGGTTATCAGCTGACAGCTTAGCTGTGATGGCGACGGACGAGGCACAAACAACGCAAATACGGCGGCTTGTTGTCAACGTCATTTATTACGACTTAGAATTAATATATAGGCCACAGGTTGCTATTAGTTACAGATATTCATAACAACTCAGTCGTCTTTTGCTGACATTATTTTACAGCATATATAACTGCGTATCAGGACTACCAAAATAGCACGGGAACAAAGGATTTCTTTGTTACTATGTTTAGGGTCATATAAGGTTACCCTGAAGCAAGTAGAAACTCGCATATGGTTGCTCCAGGTTCACTATTATTATATTGAAAATAACATGCTAATGTTACATTCATACATGTTCATTTAAAACCTCAGGAGTCTTTTTTTGTTGTCTGCAGTACTTTATGGTGTACTGTAAGTAATTAGGATATTGCAGTAAATGTTCCTCTAGATATGTAGACTGTTTACAGCATTTTCAAAAATTTACTAATACGTGGAAAAAATAATCAAGCGTAAAAATCAATAAGGGCTGTGGTTTTATTGATTAATATACTCCGAAGTAAAACTGCACATTCTAGTAGTATTTTGTATGAGTAGCTGAAATTGTTATATTGTTGAATCGATGGGTGTAACTACATATTGTCTCCTCTAGTAAGTGTAAATCAAAAGATTTTATACAATTATTCGCGCTGGTGTATTGTTTCTTTTGAATTTCGGTGTTATACCTAATAGAGATCTACTTCGCTGTATTCATCTTTATTTCCTCTATACAGCAGGTAATACACAACTCACCTCTCACTTCAGGAAGTACTTTTCAACATAGTAATACTGATGTATATACAAATGACATTTTCGTTAATTGGTGGTAGTATTTAAATGGGTGAGGCTTTATATAGGTTGCCTTAACAATATTTGCAGTATTTGAAGTATTTAGATAATATATAGTGTTGATAGGAGATACATGAAGTATATTACTTTTTAAATGAATTCCTTGATTAACGTAATAGTTGGGTACATTAAGCATGGGGAAGAAAGTTAACAAATGTATTATTTGATTTGTAGCTAGTTAATTGCTATTTAACTAAAAAGGTCAGTCAAAATTTAGGTCTCCATTTTTAATTATAAGTAGGAAAATAATGTGAAATATGAAATTAACGTGCTATAAGGCTAGGAAATTTATATTTACAAAGTATGTAATGTATATATTTGGATAGAAACAATGACAAACAATGTTGATTAATAAAGCCCCCATAATATAACAGAAACCAAGTTATATACATGTATGGTGAATGGTTTATGTTATATACGCGTTATGATAGGTACTTTTGAAATGATAGATCTAAAATTATAATAAATTTTTCAATTATAATATAAGTTTTTATTCATCACATTTTGTTTGAATTTTGACCGAGAATTGCACAAATTTAGGCTAGCGCTCAGTCTATCAAAGAAATCTGTTTCCTAATTCAAATCTGTTGATTTTGGCAATGTGGTAATTTGTAGTTGTTACGTTTTATTCACCTTAGAGACTATACTTTCATTGCTGTAGTTTTTTATTTCCTGTTGTCACCAACTGAAAATTTTGTGTCATCTCTGGGTTATTTTTCTGATTGAATTAAGCAAAATGGCATCACATAATGTGTATACTGTATATAAATCGCGTCATTTATAATAAAGGCCTAAAAGAATATAAAAAATTACAGGACTGGTATGGATTATTACCTGTGTTGAAATGAAATGAAATTTTATTGATATATAGTGTGCCTTTTTACACATGGCTATCAAAGACACTTTACAAATTTATGTTTGCTATGATTAACTAGAAACTGTGTTGACTCATGTAAAGTATATTCTACAACTATACTAACAAGTACACTTTAATCAAATATATTTCAGTACATAAATTCATTAATTAATTTGGAAAGATAACCATTTCTGATATTGGATGGTCCTATTAGGAAAAGTGGTCATACCGCCATAAGGGTTTATATATTTTTCTCCCAATCTATTATTATCCAGGGGAATCCCGAGGTATATATTCAGTACTGTACGGCATATTAATTTCGCCGATTATATATTTCGCCTACATAGAAATTTAGGTAAATTCGCCGGTCTTTATTTTCGCCTGTACTAAAAAAATAAAAATAAATAAAAAGATAATTTTCCACTATCTACGATCTTTGTTTTGGTTACTGTAATAGTTACTTCCTGTTTAGTAAATGCCGCCATTTGTGTC
>WURV02168650.1:0-21469 GCA_011762755.2 Epimenia babai
CTGGCGGCCGATGAATTGAAATGCCTATTCAGTGCGATTAAAAATACCCTGGACAAATGGGTCGCAATCCTGAGAGCACATTATGGTGATGCATTCCCGGAAAAAGTGACTGCCTTCCGTGACGAGATGGCGGTTCACGGCAGATTAGGAAAACCGTGCCCTGTGTGTGAGTCGCCGATACAGCGCATTCGCTACGCGACCAACGAAACCAATTATTGCCCAAGGTGCCAGACCGGGGGAAAAATTTTCGCTGATCGAGCGCTATCCCGCCTGTTGAAAAAAGATTGGCCGCGTACGCTGGAAGAGTTGGAAAAAAGGAAAAGCTGATTGGTACAAACTCAATGAGAGTGTGGCCACCATATCGACTACCAACATGTCATTCACTCACTTAAGTCGTTGCAAGGCAATAGCGACCGCTGCAGTTGAGTCATAACAGGAAGAAGTATCTTGTTAGTTTGCGATTTTTCGGAGTTTCACCAGACTCTGCGAATCGTTTACCCATATAGCGCGTGCGTGTCGGGTTTTATCTTTTGAAAAGTCGGCGTCTGTTTTGGGTGCAGTGCGAGGAGCATGTGTGCCACCGAGCCAAATCCAGGCATTGCACAAGCCGCGACCTTTGCATGCAGATTTCCCTGCGGTTTTCCAATCTTCCTCTCCTGTATTTGCTTCACAGACCAAAACCACCACCGCGCCGCTATCATCATTGATTTTGCAGTTATTCACAGTGTCTGCCGCGATCGGATCGACCGACCCGAACAGTAGTGTGAGCGGTATCAACGTTAGAAGGTAGCGAAGCACGGAACTCTCCTTAATCCAGACATTTGGCAAATGTGTTCAGGATACATGGGATGGATCAGGCTGGACAAGAAATTATGAGTAAAACGATAAGTCAGTCAGGGTTTACTCTATCGGCACCCAAACCAATTAGGAGATAGGCTCAGGGTTGGTCAAAATGCTTGAGGGGGATATTCAATATGTCATGTGGATTGTAGAACAAAAAAGCCCCGCAAAGTGCGAGGCTAGGGGTTTTTGATTGACAAGTGGTTTTTTTTAAGCGGCTTTTCTTCGCAATCCGGAAACGATCAGACCGGTCAAACCCAGGCTAAACAGTAGCCACGTGCTCGGTTCAGGCACTTTAGTGGGAGGAGCAACAATAGCTTGGACTTTGGCATCTACAACCGCCGCAAATGACTCAAAGTTACTGACCGGAACCACCCAACTCGAATCGACGGGATTAGGGATATTGGTAGAATTCACCGGCAAAATGCTTGCACCGCCACCAGATCCGGCATTTGCGATTTCCAGCATTCTATCGAGTGCAGTTTGGCTGCTTACACCACGACCGATAGCTTCCAAAGACACGGCGTCAATACCAGCAGCATTTGCGTTGCTGGCAGCAGTAACCGCTTGGGATTGACTATTGGGGGATCCATCAGTAGCAACATTGATAATCGATGTGGTGCCATCTTCCAAAAAGTTTTCCGAGCTTACCATTTGCTGAGTAAGCAGATTAATACCACCAGCGGTATTGGTACCGCCAGAAACCTTGGTGTGGGTCCTCACGGTGTTAACTACAGTGTTCAGAGTAGCTTGGGAGTCAATTACAGTCGGGGCAACATGCACCCTAACACCAGACGAGAAGCTTATAACTGTGACTTCTACGGTGCTGTCTGTAGGTAACCCGGCAAGTGCGTCAGCCAAGCCGTTTCTCATAAGATTATAGTTGGCGGAGCTCACGCTTCCAGATGAATCTAAAGCAA
Source organism: Epimenia babai (assembly GCA_011762755.2). Taxonomy (NCBI): domain Eukaryota; kingdom Metazoa; phylum Mollusca; class Solenogastres; order Cavibelonia; family Epimeniidae; genus Epimenia; species Epimenia babai. Next base: position 1,761 of record WURV02168650.1, read on the forward strand.
ATCCGATTTGAGTAACCGGTATGGCCTGTACAGCTAGTGATAGCGATAGCGCTGCCGCAGCTGCCAGACTAGTTAATAAAGTTCTTAGTTTTGTCACTGTATTATCTCCTTAACAATCAATTACTAAATTCAAACTAATGTTCTAATTTCAAACCGTTGAAGCGTTAAATAACTGAACAGACGGCGTTCGGTAGTTGGCTTTATCAAGAGCCTTCAGTGGTTCGTAATAGTGATCAGCAAGCTTTGTGCCAGAAAGAATAATTCTGTAAAAATCAATTGTAAACAAAGGCTTAAGATTGGATTTTGCTAGAGTTGTTGCCAGCGAGTAATGATTTCAGTAAGAATTGTAAAGTACTCCGACAGATATGACGGGGAGCTAGCTTGATAGCAAGTGATTAGAAGTGGCAGTCTCGATTTGTCGTTAATCGAACGTTATAGTTATGTTGGAACTCCCCTTCGTATGGAAGGGGAGTGGCCAAATCAATTCATGCGGCGGATTTACCTGTCGATTCTACTCTGATCTTGTTTTGCGAGATAGCGCGATTTACCGCACTGCTGACGGCACGAAGCGAAGCGACGACAATGTTGGTATCCAGCCCGACCCCGTACAGGGTTTCACCGTCACCGCAGCGAATTTCGACGTAGCAGGCCGAGCGTGCGTCGGCACCGGCGTTGACCGCATGCTGGTGGTAGTCGACAACATTGAAGTCACCATCAACCACTGACTTAACAGCACTTACGTAAGCGTCGATGGGGCCATTGCCGTCGCCCGAAATTGTCATCGGTTCGTTATCAAAAGTGATTTGTGCGCTGAGGTGTCGGAACTCGCTGCCGTGCTCGGGCTCGGTAGTGTGCTCGACAAAATTCAACGGCTTGACGCTGCCCAGATATTCGTCGGCAAACACTTTGTACATTTGTACGGAATCGATTTCCTCTCCGCTGTTGTCGGTAATCCGCTGGACGACTTTGCTGAAATCGATCTGCAGCCGGCGCGGCAGTTCCAGTCCGTGATCTTCCTGCATGATAAATGCAACACCGCCCTTGCCGGATTGCGAGTTGACGCGAATAACCGCCTCGTAGCTGCGGCCCAAATCGGCGGGGTCGATCGGCAAATAGGGAACTTCCCAAATATCGTCGTCGGTATTTTGCAATGCGGCCAAACCCTTTTTGATCGCATCCTGATGCGATCCGGAAAATGCAGTGAACACCAAATCGCCAGCGTAGGGGTGACGCGGATGAATCGGCAGGCGGTTGCAGTATTCGGTGGTGCGCATGATGTGATCCATATTGGTGAAATCCAGTTTCGGATCGACACCCTGGCTGTACAGGTTCATCGCCAATGTGACCACATCGACGTTACCAGTGCGTTCGCCATTACCGAATAGTGTGCCTTCAACGCGCTCGGCGCCCGCCTGCTGGCCCAGCTCGGCGGCGGCGATTCCACAGCCGCGGTCGTTGTGCGGGTGCAGCGAAATAATCACGCTATCGCGGCGACTCACGTGGCGGCCGAACCACTCGATCTGGTCGGCGTAGATATTCGGCGTCGACATTTCCACCGTCGCCGGCAGATTCAAAATCGCCTTGCGCTCCGGCGTCGGTTCCCACACATCGGTGACCGCGTCGCAGACTTCGACCGCGTACTCCATTTCGGTACCGGTAAAACTCTCCGGTGAATACTGAAAGTGCCATTCAGTATCGGGGGCCTTCTCCGCCAATTCGCGCACCAGCGAAGCGCCATCGACGGCGATTTGTTTGATGCCGTCGCGGTCCAGCCCGAACACCACCCGGCGCTGTAGCGTCGAGGTCGAGTTGTAGACGTGAACAATCGCCCGGCGCACGCCTTTCAGGGCCTCGTAGGTGCGGTGGATCAGTTCAGGGCGCGCCTGCGTCAATACCTGCACGACCACATCATCCGGAATGACATCCTGCTCAATCAGCTCGCGGCAAAAGTCGAAGTCGGTCTGCGAAGCGGATGGAAAGCCGATTTCAATTTCCTTGAAACCACATTCCACCAACATCTTGAACATACGCATTTTGCGCTCGGCGCCCATCGGCTCGATCAACGCCTGGTTGCCGTCGCGCAGATCCACGCTGCACCAGGTCGGCGCTTCGGTGATGACCTTGTCCGGCCAGGTTCGGTTGTCGATCTTGATCGGCTCGAAGGGACGGTATTTGCTGCTCGGGTTTTTAATCATGATATTTCTGCCTGTTTATCTTAAGAAAACGTTGAATGATTCGCTCTTGAAGAACGAACATGACGGCAGTGTGTGACCGGCCTGGCGCCGTGATTAATCCAGGCGGCCGGTAATAAGTCGTAGTGCGAGTAGCGCCGACTCGCGAGCAGAGGTGTTAAGGGAAAACTGTTTGTAGAGAGTGTTCGATTTCATAGTGGGTTTCATCAGTTGTGGAAGTACGACATACACGGCCCGCGCAGCATTGCCGCGCTGCGGGCTAGATAAGTCGTGTGATGAGAATACCCATAAGCAGAAGCCTAATAGCCAATTCAGGGAAATGCAAGTTGCAGATGGCTAATAAACTAGTCATGCAGGTAGGCGATGGCCTCAACCTCGACGGTCTGGCCCACATAGGCGAGCTCATCGACTGGAACTATCGTGTGCGTTGATGTGCTTGGTGTCTGGCGGCAAACACGCTCCATGCAGGTGTCGAGATTGCCGGGAGTATCGGCGCCGGTATACAGCGTGTTGGTTTTGATGATGTGTCCGACCGTTGCCCGGCCCGCCCTCAATACACGCTCCACGTAGTCCATGGTGATATCGGTTTGTGCCGCCATATCACCGCCGTGCATCACCTCCCCCACGACGTTGAGCGCAGCCTGTCCGCCGACAAAGAGGTAGTTGCCGCAGCGCAGTCCGTGGCTGTAGGTGGTCGGTGATGACCAGTCCCAGTGTTGCTCAGGGTTGATATGCAACCGCGGCAAGCAGGCGCCATTAGGGGATCGCATCGCCCATACATCGATTGTGATTAGGATCGCCTCATCGCTGACTTGCGGCACGGTGATGCCGGTCAACGCGGGCGATGCGGGTTCGAAAAACCGAAATCGATCCTGTGCAGCGGTGCGGTACTGATCCTGCGATGGTGGCGGGGCACGCCAGGTGTTCGCTTTAACAATGTCGCTGGTGTCGGCCCCAATCTCAGACAATATGCGCTCAATATTTGCCAGTACCCGCCGGTTCTGCGCGACGAGATCATCGCAATGTTGTATCTGCCCCTCGGGGCCGCGCGCGGTCTGGCCGCTGACGAAAACAAATTCATTGCATCGCAAGCCGTGGCAAAAGCTTGTGCCGGGATCGGGTAGATCCTCGAGCGTGGCAGTTGTCCGACCCAGTTCACCCGTAGCATTCGACCTCACGGCGTAGGCTTCTATTTCTATGAGCGCCGTTTCCACGTTAAGTCTGCGAACCGGGACAACGGTGATTGTGGTCGCTACTGTGTCGCCCAGGATATCCGACAAAAGTGCGCGCAGCTGACATTCGTTGGTGCCCGGTTGCGGCTTGTAGAAAACAACCAACTTGACGAGCTCCGCAAGGCTTGCTCCAACATCGCGCAATATGTTGTCGATACCGTCGACGATTTCCTGTACTTGCCGGGTAAGCGTCGCTGCGGATGTTGACTGGTCTGCCCGGTACAACGACTGTTGCCCGCCGATAATAATCAGCTCGCCACAACAGGTCGCTTTGTCGTTCATCAGTCGCGCTCGGAGTCGGCTTCCGCCAGGCGGTCCGCAGTGTATCGGGTGCCGGCGACGGTCTCTTCGTTGATGAGTTTGTCGAGCCTATCGACGACATCGTCGCTGAGCGTTATATCTCCGGCCCCGGCATTTTCACGCATGTGATCGACATCTGTGGTGCCGGGAATCGGGATCATCGACTTGTGGTGGCGGGCGAGAATCCAGGCCAGTGCCAGCTGCGCCATGCTACAGCCGACATCATCGGCAATAGCGTTGTACGGCGCGAGTAATCGTTGGTTGGCTCTGAAATTTTCCCCCTCAAAGCGGGGGCGGGCGATGGTTGCTCGCAGGTCATTATCGGCGAGTTCTTCCAGGGGCGGGGTGACACCGGTGAGGAACGAACGGGCCAACGGCGAAAACGGCACAAAGGTAATACCGAGTTCGGCACAGACGCTGAGGATACGGCGCTCCGGGGTACGCGACCACAGTGAGTACTCTGATTGCAGCGCGGTTATCGGATAGACCGCGTGCGCACGCCGCAGTGTGTCGGTCGACACTTCCGATAATCCGATTGTGCGAATTTTACCGGCGGCGACCAGGTCGGCCAGCGCACCCACGCTGTCTTCGATCGGTACCTGAGTATCGACGCGATGCAGGTAGTACAAGTCGATGACATCGGTTTGCAGATTGCGCAGACTCTGTTCGCAGGTTTCCCGGATGGCTAAAGGGCTGCCGGCCAGGCAGGTGTTTCCGTCGCCATCGCGGGCAAACCCGCATTTGCTGGCCAGTACATAGTCGTCACGCCGGTGCGCTAAATGTCTGCCGATCATCTGCTCGCTGTGCCCCCAGCCGTACATGGCTGCCGTGTCGAGAAAGGTGTAACCGTCGTCGATGCAACTTTGCAGCAGGCGAATGGCGTCCTGTTCGTCAGCGTCGCCATAACCCATTGAAATATTCATACAACCAAGGCCGATGGCTGATACGGAAAATGGTCCAAGTGCGCGTTGATGCATTGCGAGGGTCCGGAATGTTCCGGAGGATCGGATAGACCCTCCAGTTGGTGTTTAACTTGCGGTTTCGCTCGGCAAAATCAGGTTGAGCACGATGCCGAGAATGGCCGCCAGGCCAATCCCCTGCAAGGTGAAATCGCCGGCGCTGAAGCTCATGCCGCCGATCCCGAATACCAGTATCAGGGAAACAATCGTCAGATTGCGCGGCGCACTGATATCGTTGCCGGCACGCACCAATGTGCCAATGCCGATGGCGGCTATGCTACCGAACAGGAGAGTCATTATGCCGCCCATCACCGGGGTCGGAATCGTTCCGAGCAGCGCGCCCAGTGTGCCGCTGAAGGAAAACAGAATCGCGAAGCCCGCCGCCCAGGTCATGATTGTAGGGTTAAAAGCCCTGGTCAATGTCACCGCGCCGGTTACTTCCGAGTAAGTTGTATTGGGTGGACCGCCCAGCAGCCCGGCGGCCGATGTGGCAAGACCATCACCCAGCAGTGTTTTATTCAGGCCCGGCTTCTTGATGTAGTTTTTGCCGGTGACGTTGCCTATCGCCAGCATATCGCCGATGTGCTCGATCGCCGGCGCAATGGCAACAGGGACGATAAACAGGATCGCCTGCCAGCTGAATTCCGGCATAACAAAGTCCGGAACGGCTATGACCGGTGCCGCACCGACGGCGGAGAAATCCACCAGGCCTGATATCACGGATACGATGTAACCGGCACCGACGCCGACCAGAATCGATACCAGTCTCACCAATCCTCTAGCCCATATTGCAACGACAATCGTCGTCACCAGGGAGATCATCGAAACCATTAGTGCGGTTCCCTGCGGCACCAGTTCGGCGGCCCCGTCGCCGGTTTTACCCAGGGCGAGATTTACTGCGACCGGTGCCAGTGCGAGACCAATCACCATAATGACCGGGCCAACCACTACCGGAGGCAGCAGGCGCTCAACAAACCCGGTGCCCCAGAGTTGAATAGCCAGGCTTAGCGCGATGTATAAAATACCGGCGGCTATCAGTCCGGACATGGTCGCCGGTATGCCCCAGGTCTGCACGCCGTAAATAATCGGCGCAATAAACGCAAACGAGGAGGCGAGAAAAATCGGCACCTGTCTCTTAGTGACCAATTGAAAAATCAATGTGCCGATACCGGCCGTGAACAGGGCGACATTGGGATTGAGGCCGGTAAGAATGGGTACCAACACCAGCGCACCGAATGCCACGAACAGCATTTGCGCACCGATCAGCGCCTGTTGAATCACGCTCTCATTATTTGCGTTCATCGATTTGCTCCTTTGGGATGTGGATTTTTTTGTGTTTTTTGACGTCGGCGTGGCTGACGAGTCACGATGGATCATACGCCGATCGCTACCCCGATAGGAGCGTAAGCGAAAAATTATGGCGATGAATCGGTGGGATAAATTGCGGAGTCCAGGCTGGCACAACGCGGGTACAGTTCTTTCCAGCTTTCGATGTCCGCAGCAACACGGATATAAGTGCACGGCGGTATCTGGCCAATCGAGTCGCCGGTAAGAGTCGTCGCCAGATTGCTGATCCCGGGGTTGTGCCCGACAATCATGACTGAGTTGTCGGCGTCACTTCTGTTTTCAATCCATCGAAACAAATCGCTGTCGTCGAATGTGTACAGGGTTTCATCGGTCGACCAGTTTGTGTTCTCGCCGATCTGCTCGCAAATAAACTGTATGGTGGATTGCGCGCGTCGCGTGGGGCTCGCGTGCACATTATCAAAACTGCAGCCAGCGGCGGCAATCCTGTCCGCCATTGTGCGACAGACTTCCTTACCGTAGGTGCTGAGCGGGCGTTCGCTGTCCGGCGAACCTTCTTCAGCGTAAGAATGGCGCAGTAAATGGATCAGTTTCATGCCAACGGCCCTGTATAAATGGGATCGCTATTTTACTCATAACTGCCACACAGGTGCCGATTGCATTAACTTTGCACATGAGGTCGAAGGAAATCGCGCACTTCCTCTTTCTCTTGCAGGCCGACACCTGTATCGACTTTCTGGCCACGCGCGTTAAACATCAGCAATGTTACGTTTGAAACATTATGTCGACGCGCGAATACACTGCCACTGCCGGTTTTTATATTAGCGATACGGAAGTCCACGGATGGAAATTCACCCAGTACCGATTCAACACTGGAGAGCAGCGTCCGACATCGGGAGCACTGTGGATCGTGAATCTGTACCAGCACCGGGCGACCGCCTCCGATTATGCTGAGATCATGGAGTACTGCCTGATTTGAGATGTATGCTGAGACGCCGTAGTAGGCAGGTATTGCCAGCAAGGCTGCGACGCCAGCGGTTATAAATGTTCGCCTGCCGGGTCGGAACGGGTGTTTCTTAGGTGTTTGATTATTATTGTTGTGCGTTTTCCGTTTCGCTTTTCGCGGTTTCTTGCTCATCGTGCAATCCCGAAATTACCAGGCAAAAGTCTGGGACCATTGCGGGCGCCTATTGTTCCGGTATTTCAATTACGTACCACTCTTAGGCCGGAACAGAATATTTATATTCCCAAAATGATATGCTAGCTTTTGACAAAATTAACAATGACCGGCACGGAGTGAGAGTTCATGTCATCATCCGCAAAGCAGCAAACACCCACTGATCAAGACACGGACGAGTTCCGTTTTTTTGATAACAGGCAGAAATATCTGCTGTTTGTTAATACCTGCTCTGAGAAATGGGTGATTGGTGAGCGCATCGCCCGCGAGTTAAAGCATATCGTGCCGACCCCGCCGTCGATTCGAATATTTGATGCGGGAGTCGGTGACGGCACTGTCCTGTCGCGTGTCTGGCGGGCTATGCACTATCGGTTTCCCACCATGCCGTTTCTAATCCAGGGCAAGGAAGTCAGCCTGGAAGATGTGCGGTTAACTCTGGATAAGATATCCGACCGGCTTTACGAGCACCCGGCGAGCGTGGTCGTGCTTACCAACCTCTACTATTCCGAGTCTCCCTGGCTGCAACCGCGCTCACCCGAAGCGGCGAAAAATATGGTGTGGAAAGAGGTGGCTCTGACTGGTAATAGTGCGCACGAATTCGAACAGCAAATTGTCGACCTGCAGGAATTCCTTTCGGAGAACTGGCAGGCCCGTGCCGGTAAACACGGAAACCCTGTTTATGAGCGCCCTGTTGCATTGGTGCTGTACCGCGATGATCATAGGTTTCTGCTCGATTCGGTGATTCCGAAACGCGAGTCACCACAGGCGGACTACGACTTGGTTATTGCCTCGCAGCCCTATCGCGCCGTTGCCTCGGCGGATTCAAAAGCCAGAAACGTTGTGGCACCGCTAACCCGCGCGCTGGCACCGAACGGCCGTTTGATCGGCATTCACTCGCTGGGTAATGATCCCGGCATGGAAATTGTCGATGCGGTATGGCCCGGCCAAAATCCGTTCACCGTCAGCCGACAGGAGATTCTCGAGGCCGTAAAGAAAGAGTTGGGTGATGATGCAGACAAGTATATCTACTCTGCCGGCAGCAACAGTGATTCGCTGTTCAACTATGAAATGCACACCCTGCCGAATGAAATCGGCAGCTCGATTGGCACTTCAACACTGCTTGCTGCATGGAACGCGGCAACCTACGTCGCGCAGGTCGAAGACGACCGGCTCGAAGCCGCGATGCGTGAAGATGCCTACATCACCGCAACGCGGAATGTATTGAAGAAGCGTGGCGGTTTATGGTTTCAAAACGAGTCTTACACTATTACCCGCAAATAGCGGGTGATCTGTAGAGCTGATCTTTGTCAATACGACTAATTTTTCAAAGTAATACGAGAATGGAATTCCTGTTAGGCTTCGGCTGAAGCGACGAAAACGCGCTATTTTGGAGACAGCGCATGCAAGCCCCGTGGTCTGCCGCATCAAAGCATACGATTAACGATAATTCGATGCTGTTTACCGGTGTTTTTTTTGTACACCTGTGCCTGCTGTGGGTGGGCAATCAACTCTATTTTGATCCGCAAGGTGTTGCCACGTTCTGGCCCGCCAGTGGATTGCTTGTTGCGGCTTTTATCCTGACTGGCACACGTCGTTGGGCCGTGATCGCCGCTGCAGCGCTAATCTCGGCCGCTGTAAGTGACGTGGTGGTCATTGGGCGCGAATTTCCCGCATTTGCGCTTCACGCCGGTACCAGTTTGCTGGAATGCATGCTGGGTGCCTGGCTACTGCGAAAACTGTGCGTGCATCCGTTCAATATCCTGAATCTTCGTCATGTACTTCAGCTGATATTTGTCGCTGGATTTGCCGCGACTGTACCGGGTGCGTTGTTGGGTACAATCGGTGTGATATTTGCGGGCATTGATCTGCCGCCGTTTCTCATCTGGCGAACTCTGTGGTTTGCCGACGTCCTCGGTGTGATTGTCGTCGCGCCTTTGCTATTGGCGGCGGCCAATTGTTTCAGTCAGGGCGATCGGCCGGTACAGCGATCACAGATTCTTGAGTTGCTTACCCTGTTTGTACTAATAATGTTGGTGGTGCATTTAGTCTTTGGTGCACTACCTGCCGATACGCACTTACTGGTGGGGTTTCCCTACCTCGCTTTCCCGCTGACGATATGGGCAGCGACACGATTTCGCCCGTTGATATCGGCGGTCGTGACCTTGTTATTGTCATTCGGTGCGTTGTTGCAAACAGATCTCGGTCTTGGGCCGTTTATTAATCAGTCACTCGATGTGCACGGACAGGCGCTATCCGTGCAGGGCTTCGTTACTGTGTTGTGCATTTTTTCGCCGTTGCTTTCGGCAACGGTACAGACCGCTGTTGCCAACGAGTCACTATTTAAATCTTTTCTCGAAAATACACCCAACCTACTCACCATCAAGGATTTGAGCGGACGGTACACTCACGTCAGTAAAGAGTTTTGCAACGTGTTTGATCTCGACAGTCGTGAGGTGATCGGTCGCAAACCCAGCGAAGTGTTGCCAGCCGAGTTAGGGGAGCGAATTGAAACCGCTGATCGTACGAGTATCAGCACCGCGGACGCACAACACTACGAGGCTACAGTCGACACGCCCGGCGGGCAACGCACGTACATGCGCGTGCGATTTCCAGTAGCTGATGCCAACGGGATACATAAGGCGATCGGTGGTATTGCCACCGACATCACCGCAATACGCAAGCACCAGCAGTCGCTGGAGGCCAGTGAGGAGCGCCATCGAATCACCCTCGAAGCTGCCGGCAGCGGTGGTTGGGATTTTGATGTCGAGAGTCAGATGCTGACAGTCAGTGAGAGTTTTCTGGAGTTGATGGGCTATCGGCGTGGAGAAGTCGAAACAACCGCCCGACTCGCCGAGGAAAACATTCATCCCGAGGATTTGCCTCGGGTGCGGCGGGCGTTCGTCGATCATGTAAAAGGGGTCAGCAAGTTTTATCAATGTGAGTTGCGGATTCGCCACAAAACCGGACGCTATATCTGGTTTTTGGTCCGTGGTTCGGCGGTGGAGCGTGACGCTAACGGGTGGGTCAGTCGAATCGTTGGTGTCAACTTCGACATAGACGATCGCAAGCACGCGGAACAGGCGCTGAAACAAAGTGAGTCCCGCTACCGGCAACTGTTCGAGGCTGCGCCGGTGGCGTTGTTCGAATCTGACTGGTCCAAGGGATATACGCTGATCCGACAATTACAGGAGCAGGGCATTACAGACATCGGCAACTATCTGACATCGCATCCGGAATTGATGCGAAAGCGCAGTGACATGAGTGAATTGATCGATGTCAACCAGGAGGCGCTGAGAATTTATCACGCCGACAATAAGGCGGAGTTAATCGACTGGATTCAGAACTCTGCCATTGACGATATCCCCGCCGGCTTGATTGACCGGATTGCGCAACATGCGTCGGGGCGTCGCCGAACAACGCTGGAAAGCGTGTCTACCCGCGTTGATAGTGAATCATTCGAAGCCTTAGTCACCAGCGAAAATATCGGTGGAGTTCCGGGTGATTGGTCGTGCATGCTGACATCAGAACTGGATATTTCCGTGATTAAGGCCGCCGAGTCACAACTGCGCGAAAGCGAGGCCCGGTTTCGCAATCTGGCAGAGGGCTCTTTGCAGGGCATCGCGGTGTTTGATGCCGACTGGGACATGCAATTTGTCAACCAGTCGTTGGCTGAACTGCTGGGCTACCGGGATGTTCAGGCAATGCTCGATCTCGGTAACTGGGAGCACTGTATTCCCGCACACGAACTGGCGAGAATGCGTGAGTTCCAACAGCGGCGCCTGCAGGGCGAGTCAGTTCCGAATCAGTATGAAACCGAGTTGTTGAAAGTTGATGGGAGTGTTGTTCATACCTTGACCGGTGTGCGTTTAATCGAATGGAATAAATCAGTCGCGTTCCAATATATCGTCTTCGATTTGACCGAAAAAAAACGCGCCGAGGAAAAATTACTCGGCTACCAGGAAGAATTGCGCGAGCTGGCGGGAAAAATATCCCTGGCGGAAGAAAGCGAGCGGCGGCGAATCGCGTCGGAGTTGCACGATGGAACAGTACAGAACCTCGTGCTGGCAAGAATGAATTTGTCGCGCCTGCAGAAAACCTTTGCTGACGATCAATCGAAAGCCCTGGCAGAGGATATCAATGATCTGCTCGAACAGTCACTCAGCGAAACGCGTTCAATGATTTTCGAATTGAGCCCGCCCGTTCTCTATGAATTGGGCCTGTCGGCTGCGGTTGAATGGCTGTGCGAACAATTCAAACAGCGTACTGATATCGCTGTCGAAATCATCAGCGACAGCAGTTCAGCTGTCATGTCGCATGAACTGACGGTAGTGGTGTTTCAGGCGGTGCGGGAAATTCTTATCAACATCACCAAACATGCACAGGCAAACGCTGTGACGTTACACTGGACAACTGATCACAGCACTCTAAGCATTACAATCGAGGACAACGGTGTTGGTTTTGATGTTGCTACACTGGGCAGGCGACGGGCAAGTGATGGTGGCTTCGGCTTGTTCAGCGTGCGCGAGCGGCTCGGATTATTGGGTGCGAAATTGAAAATGAAATCAACATCTGACGGCACACGTGTGTGCCTGCGCGCGCCGCTGGAAACATGATCTTTTAGCCTTGATTTACGCATCACAACTTGTATCGAGTAGCAGTGCCATAGTTCACATTCGGCAGAATTTTGCGTAATTTTGATAAGGGACATACCGTACATTTACGGATGTCGTCTACCAACTGCTTACGGCTACTATGTAACATCAAAAAAAATAAATCCTGGGGCAGTGAAATGTACACAGTCGTACTGGTGGACGATCAGCCCGCAATACTCCAGCGCTTGTCTGAACTCATCAGCGACACAGGTATCGCCCGTGTCATAGGCACTGACACCAACAGCCATACGGCACTGGATTTGATTCTTCGCCTCAAGCCCGATCTGATAATGGTCGACGTATCCATGCCCAGTCTAAGCGGTGTTGAACTGACAAAAGCCTTAAAATCAGCTTGGTCGCAGGCTTTAGTACTGGCTGTTTCCGCGCACGATGACGGGATTTATCTGAGCAATATGATGTCGGCGGGTGCGTCGGGTTATCTGTTAAAGGACGATGCAGGAACTGAATTGCCCGATGCAATTGAAATGCTGATGAGCGGCGGAACCTGGATCAGTGCCAAGATGTCGGGGACAGCACACTAGTGTTTCGGATGTATTGATCCGGGTCGTATGATTTCTGTTGTCTGTATGCCGCCCAATTGAATGCGGCGTCTTCCCTATCTGCAAACCTGCGGTTTCAATTTCGCAGTAACCACCTGAGATTGCGGTAAATTTACGCAGTCTTCGCCTATTGATTGCGGGTTTCCACTGAGTGTTCCAGCGGCGATAAATCTTTATTCTTGTGCCTTCTTAACGCCGGAAACGCAGGTTAACCAATGCGCGTTAGCCAATTGTTGCGACTACTCAAGAGTTATGATGTCAGATCGGATTACGACAAAATTCAAAAAGGAATTTGTCTACACTTTGTATGAAACTGCAGATGGCCGCGAATTCGACGATGCCTTGCGCCAATTGGATGCAATCGGCGGTGATTACCAGGCCGTCGTTCTGGATTTCGTTCACAGAAGGTCGCTTGAATTTGCCGACTACGGATTTGTTTTACGTCTCTGTGATCACGTTCGAAAGAGTGGATTGGATATCCGCATGATTAATTGCAATCCAGGAATTCGCGATCAATTTTTCAAACTGAATTTTGACCGGTTTGCGACGATTGAATAACGGCGATTAAACAAGGTTCAATGCGCGAATTACCTTTTCCAAGTGCTCGGTTGGCAAACTGCGTTCTAGGTCGGCACCCGAGCCATGCCGACGTAACTGTGTTACCACAAAAGGGGTGGTGCTAATCAGTTTGATCCTGCTATTTTCACATTTCGGATCAGACTTTAATTTGCCAGGTAATGATGTTTGATGGCGCGGAACTCCTCCACCAGAATCCCTGCACCGCGCATCAGCGTTTCGAGCGGCGCACTGGTATAGCCGATATTTAATGCGTTGTAGTTGCGCCTTGTAGAATCCAGGTCGAGATAGTATTCGGACATCGGAAAAGCAAGGATGCCATGTCGCATGAGTCCGGCACTTAGCTCGTCTTCATTGACGTCGGTGGACAGGTTGAGGACAAAGTTTGATCCGCCGCCTCTGCCGCTGACTGATATGTCTGTGCCCAATTTCTCCTCGAAGTATCCGGCGAGAACATTTTCCCGGCGTCTATACTCTTTGCGCATCTTGCGAATGTGCGCGGTCAGATGGCCGTCAGCGATAAACTCAGCCAACGCGGGTTGCAGCACGGTTGCCACCGAGCGCTCGACGTGGTCGATATTCTTCATCGATTCCACCAACGAGTGCGGTACCACGACATAGGTCAGCCGCAAGGCGGGAAAGAGACAAAGCCCAAAACCACCGATAAAGATCACGCGCTCTTCGACATCGAGTGACTGCAGCGGTGGCGGTGGTTTGCCGACAACACTGAACTCACCACCGAAGTCGTCTTCGATAATCCAGCCATTGCGGCACTGCGCCCACTCCAGCAACTCCAGCCGGCGCGAAAGAGACATGGTGATTCCCAGTGGGTAGTGTCGCCACGGCATAACATAGGCGAGCCGGGTGTGGCGGTCGAACGTGTAGGCCTGCTCCACGATCACACCTTCTTCGTCGACCTGCACAGTGCGCGTTTCCACACCGGCGGTGCGAAATGCGTTGCGCCGTGAATAAACGCCGGGATCGCCGCACCAAACACAGGCGTTCGATTCGAGCAGCAAAAATGCGATTCGTCGGATCGCCTGTTCCGAACTGGCCGTAATGATGACTTGCTCAGCGCTGCAATTGACGCCGCGCGACAGTCGGAGGTGATGAGCGACGGCCTCGCGCAATGGTTGATAGCCCGCCGTGTAACCATAACCCAGTGCCGCATCATTGTGGCTTAGTGTGCGCTTTACGATGCGGCTCCATTTGGTGAAGGGGAACAGCTGAAAGTCGGGTAGCGAGGGATTAAACGGCACCGGCCGTGGTGAGATATCTCCCAGCGAACAATTGAAAAAATCATCAGCGCGTGACGACAGCCCCGGAGTATGTCGGACCGCATCAACGTTCCTCGATCTGTTTGGCGGTGTTGATCGTTGCCTCAGGCTATGCAGCGCACCGGCGTTGGGACTGACAAACGTCCCGCATCCGACTGTGGAACTCAGATAACCTTCGGCACACAGCTGATCGTAGACCTCGCGTGCGGTGGTACGCGATATACCCAGCTCCTCGGCAAAAATGCGGGTCGCGGGCATGCGTGTCCCGTCGGGAAGGGTTCCGCCGTGAATCATCGCGCGCAATTGCTCGCAGAGTTGGCTGTAGATTGTCCCCGGACCTTTCCGGCTAATCAATATGCCGCTGAGATCGACCCCTGTCGCCGCTGTCATCGGACAAATTCCATCAAAATTGGGCTGTTATTTTTAACAGTTATTGGGTTTTTCGACCAGCCACATTTTCGACTACTGTAATCCGGGTTGCGTGCAAGCCCAGGCAGGTCGATGAAAGTCGTCACTTACAATATCCGCTACGGCATGGGGCTCGACGGCCGGGTAGACCTCGAGCGCATTGCCGATACTGTTCGCGGGGCCGACATCATCGCCCTGCAGGAAGTTGAGCGGTTCTGGCGGCACAGCGGAATGACCGACCAACCCACGCTGCTGGCCGAGCTGCTGCCGGATCACTACTGGGCCTACAACCCGGCTTTCGATGTGGATGCCAGCAGTCGGGAAGGCGGTCGGGTCATTAATCGCCGCCGTCAGTTCGGCACAATGCTGTTGTCGCGTTGGCCAATCATGTCGGTGCGCCGGCTGGTGCTGCCGCACCTGAAAACCGTCGATCTGTTCGGCTTTGTCAGCGGTGCGCTGGAGGGTGTGATTGAGACGCCACTGGGGGCCTTGCGGGTTTACTCGCTGCACTTGTCGTCGGTGTCGGTGCGAGAGCGCTTATTGCAACTCGAGACTCTGCTCGCCGAGCACCAGCGCATGAAGCAACAGGGCAGTGTGTTTTCCGCCGGGACCGGATCATCGACCATCGCAGCCGAAGCGGACAATTTTGATCGCATGGACTGGAGTAACGGCGACGAACCACCGCCGGGTGCCGACGATGCGCTGTTGTTAGGCGATTTCAATATGCAGCCCGACGGCCCCGAGTACGCCCGCGTCGTCGGCCCGGAAGACCCGCTCTACGGCTTCGGCGTGCACATTGACGACTTTATCGATACCTGGGCGATAGCGGGTAGCGGCAGTCCGGATTCGCCGACTTGGTGGCCCGACCCGCCCGATCGCGTTCCGCAAAAACCGTTGCGGCTGGACTACTGCTTTGTCAGCGCCCCACTCGCCGACAGGGTCGCGCGCGCATGGATTGATACCGCTGCGGAGGGTTCCGACCACAAGCCCTGCTGGGTGGAGTTCGAATGAACACCGGGCAGAGCCGGTCCTTTTTGCGCACCGACTACCAGTGCGCTCCGCCGGGGCTTTCTGTCCCGTTGAGAATGTAAAAAAACTGATCTGAGAGGAGGCTATGCCCGCAATGAATGAAAAATTGAACTACTACCGACTTGAACAGGCCGACAAGAGTCTTGTTGAGAAACTGCTAAAGGAGAAAATATCGCGCCGCAGTGCGCTTAAACTGATGGCGGCAACCGGTGTATCTCTTGCCACCGCACAGCATTTGCTGAGCTCGGCCGGTGCGGTGCTCGCCAACACGCCGAAAAAGGGCGGCACGCTGCGCGTCGCCGCGTCGCTGCACGGCCCCGATGACAAACTCGACCCGATCCTGTTCACCTCGCTGATCGACTACTGCCGCGGTCGTGCGCATTACAACGGCCTGTGCCAGCTTGGCGATGACCTGGTACCGCGGCCCGAGCTGGCGCTGTCGTTTGAGCCTAACGCCAACGCTACCGAATGGATCTTCAAGTTGCGCGGTGATGTCACTTTCCACGATGGTTCCAAATTCGGTGCCGATGACGTGGTCTGGAGCATGAACCGACACTTGGGTGAAGATTCCACCTCCGTGGTTAAGGCGGTATTGGCGGTGGTATCGGAGTGGAAGAAAGTCGGCCCCTATGAGGTCAAGGCAATTCTCAGCACACCGAATGCCGATTTACCCGCGCTATTGGGGATTTTCCAGACCAAGATTGTAAAGAACGGCACGACCGGCGAAGGCATGGGTACGGGACCGTTCCGCATGGAGTCGTTTGAGCCCGGGGTAAAATCGATCAGTGTGCGCAACGATAGCTATTGGCGCGAGGGTGCCAACCTAGATGCGTTGGAAATTACAGCGATCACTGACCCGGTATCGAGGGTAAATGCGCTGATCGCCGGCGATATGCACATGGTCGCCGATGTCGAACCGAAGGCTATCCGCCAGGTCGAGGGCGCTGACGGCGTGCGCTTGAGCTCGATTCCAGCCGGCGCCTACAACGGCATCTGCGCGCTGAAAAATACTGCGCCCGGCAATAACGCCGATTTCGTCAAGGGCCTGCAGTATATTCAGGACCGCGAGCGCGTCGTGAAGCGGGTCTTTAAAGGCCACGGTTCGCTGGGTAACGACCAGCCGATTATGGCCGCCTACGGCCCGGATTTCTGCAGCGACCTGCCGCAGCGCGAGTACGATCCTGACAAGGCCAAATTCCACTTCAAGAAATCCAGTTTCACAACGGCGGAATTACACGTTGCGCCGGTCGGCCCAGGTATCGAGGACACCTGCCTGCTGGCCCAGGCTAACTGCGCGAAAATCGGTTTTGACCTCAAGCTGAAAAAGGTCCCCAACGACGGCTATTGGGGTGCTGTGTGGCTGAAAGAGCCGCTCAATGTCACGACCTGGAATATGCGCCCGACCGCCAATGCGATGCTGTCGATTGCCTTTGCGCCCGGTGCCGCGTGGAATGATACCCACTGGAGCAACGAACGTATGGGCGAGTTACTCAAGTTGTCGCTGGCCGAAATCGATCCGGACAAACGCCAAGCCATGTACTGCGAAATGCAGACGCTGGTGCACAACGAGTGCGGCATGGTGATTCCGGCGCACACCAATATTCTCGACGGTGTCAGCAACAAGGTTCAGGGCCTGACCAACAACCCACTCGGCAACTTCGGGGCTTCGGAATTTCCGGAGTTTTGCTGGATGGCCTGATAGGTCCCAAAACCTGCCTGATTTCCGGAGGCGAGGGCCTCCGGATTTTTTTATCCCTTGTACTTTGCTACTCTCGGCCACTTCTCGTTGGTCAGGTCCTGATCGTTGCAAGTGTCAGATCCCAACAAATTCGGCGTTGACACGGCGCGACTGAGTCGTATCGACGCATTGCTGGAGCGCTATGTCGCGGAGCGCAAGAGTGCCGGCATGGTGGCGTTGGTGAGTCGCCTGGGTGAGGTTGTGTATTGCAGTTCGCACGGTTACGCGGATATCGCTTCACAAACACCGATCCGGCGCGACACGATATTTCGCGTCTACTCGATGACCAAACCCATCACCAGTGTGGCCTTGATGTCGCTGCTGGAAAAAGGGGTTTTCCAGCTCGACGACGCGGCTTGTCGGTGGATTCCCGCATTACGCAATCTGAAAGTTTATGTCGATGAACAACAATGCAAGCCGATCGCCAGCGATATCACCATCCGCCAGTTACTTACGCATACCGCCGGCTTCAGTTACGGTTTCGAACCGGAACGCAATCCTGTCGATGCGCTGTACGAGCAGTTGTGGAATGACAGTCGTCGGGAGCGCACGCTTGCCGGCCTGATGGCCGATATGTTCGAGTTGCCGTTGATTGCGCAGCCGGGCACCCGTTGGCACTACAGCATCGCCACTGACGTGTGCGGGCTACTGGTTGAAATCATGAGCGACATGCCGTTTGGCGACTACCTGCAAAAAACCATTCTCGATCCACTACAGATGCACGATACAGGGTTCCACGTGCCGACAGACAAAACAGAGCGCCTGGCAACTCTGTACGGCTGGACGCAAGCTGATCCGCTGACCGAACTGGAATCGGCGCGCAACTCACCGTTTATTCCGGACCACACCGGCGAACCTCCTGCCCTGGAGTCCGGTGGCGGCGGTTTGTTGTCGACAGTCGGCGATTACTGGCGCTTCGCACAGATGATGCTCAACGACGGGGAGCTGGACGGTGCGCGAATCATAGGCCGCAAGACCGTCGAATGGATGACGCGAAATCACCTACCGAGTGAGCTGCTGCCGATTACCTTCAACGGCGTTGTGCCGCAGCTATCGCACGCCTACGGTTTTGGCCTGGGCTACGCCGTCAATCTTGATCCAGGTGGTGCCGGAACGCTCGGTTCACTCGGCGACTTCGGTTGGGGTGGATTAGCGGATACCTACTGCTGGGTTGATCCAAAAGAACAGCTGGTCGGCGTACTAATGCAGCAATACGCGCCGTCCTTGACACATGCCGGGCGGCGGGATTTTCGCAATGCCGTTTATCAAGCGCTCGTATAGCGCTCAGTCAGGCGCAATCCACTGTAACCGCGGTGCGCAAAAAACGTCGATGAAATTCCTCTCCGGGTAACGGCCGGGAAAACAAATGGCCCTGTCCAAAGTCGCACCCGGCCCGGCTCAACAGCTCGCGTTGCTGTTCGGTTTCCACGCCTTCGGCAATCACCTTAAGGTTGAGTTTATGTGCCATCACAATGATGGCTTCACAGAGCGCCAAGTCTTCTGAATTTGGTGCCAGGTTGCTGACAAAAGACTGGTCAATTTTCAGATAGTCGATGTCGAATCGCTTGAGGTAGGACAATGACGAATATCCGGTACCGAAATCGTCGATGGATACCTGGATGCCCGCGTCACGGAAAGCCAGCAGCTTTTCGATAACCCCGCTGCGCGTTTCCATCAGCAGTCCCTCGGTTATTTCGACGTTGATGGCATTGCCCGGTAATTCGAGTTGTCGCAACACATCAAACCACTGCTCAGGCTCGCGATGCGTCTCGCGGAACTGCACTGGCGACGCGTTGATGCTTATCTGAAAGTCCTGCGCGCCGTCGAGTCGCCAGGATTGGCACTGTTGCGCCGCCTCGCGAAATACCCAGTCGCCAATGTCGACAATCATGCTCGTTTCTTCGCTGATGTGGACAAACTCCGCCGGCAGGATGATGCCTTTTTCGGGGTGTTTCCAGCGTAACAACGCCTCGGCTTTTTTGATTTCGCCGGACTTAAGGTCAACGATTGGCTGGTACGCCAGCGACAACTGCCGGTCTTCAAGTGCACTGCGTAAATCGTTAAGCAGGTGCATGCGGCTGAGGGCCTGCTCCTGCATCGACACGGTGAAATAACTGAATCCCGAACGCCCCTGTTTTTTTGCGGCGTACATAGCCTGGTCTGCGGCTTTAAGTAGAGCATCACCCGAACGGGCATCCTGGGGGTAAAAGGTTATGCCGATACTGGTGGAGATGTACGCGGTTTCCTCACCGAGATGAAACGGTTCCCTGAAGACATCGAGGATCTTGTTGGCCACACGCTCAA
>WURV02168650.1:21479-32121 GCA_011762755.2 Epimenia babai
CAGCATGATAATAAATTCATCACCGCCCAGGCGGGCAATGGCGTCGGTGTCGCGCACGCAATGGCTCAGCCGTCTGGCCGTGTCCTGCAGGAGTTCGTCACCCATTGCATGGCCCAGCGTGTCATTTACCTCCTTAAAGTGGTCGAGGTCCAGACTCAGTACCGCGAAACTGCCGCCATAGCGGCGTGCTTGTTTGATTTCCTGCTCTAACCTCACCTGCAGCATCCGGCGATTGGGCAGGCCAGTCAGGGAGTCGAAATTTGCCTGCTTCCAGATCAGAGATTCGGATTTTTTTCGTTCGGTCGTATCGCGATAACTCCAGAGTCGACCGTAGTGCTCACCGTCATCACCCACCAGCGGCGCGGAATAGCGGTCGAATACGCGGCCATCCTTGAGAACAATTTCATCGAAGTTGATTTCACTGGTGTGATTATTGAGACGGCGCACTTTTTCCATAAAGCTGTTGCTGTCGACCTGTTCGGATATTTGTCGGGTCAACGAACAGGCATCCGCGCCGGTTTCGAAGTCAGATATGGAAAGCCCCCACATGTCGGCGTAATTGCGGTTGGCGGAAATGACTCTGCCGTTGTTGTCGACAGTAAGCACCGCGTCGATCGAGGCCTCGAGCTGGGTGGCGAACAGGGTGCTCTTCAGCTTGATTTCGTCCTCTGAAATTTTGCGTTCTGTGATGTCGTGGAAGATCACCAGGCGCACGCCGTCGATGGCATCACCGAACGGTGCGGCACTGCCGACCACGACCAGCCGGCGGCCATCGTTAGTTGTGACGTTGAGTTCAGACGGTCCAACCGGATGCTTGTCGGTATCGTTAGGATCTGCGTTCAACGGCCATTGCGATGCGATAGTCTGGCGGTACGCGGGATCGGGGTAAGCTTTCTGGCGCCATACATCGGCTGTCGGGATATCGTCGAGCTGATAGCCAAATAAGTCAGTAAATGCTTGATTTATGTAGATAAAATTTTGATCGCTATCACATAGTGCACAGGCGACAGGTGATGCCTCCAGAATTGACAGGGTCGCCTTGCGAACAGAGTCGGGAGTGTTCTTTTCTGCCGAGATGTCGCGCATCACTCCGCATAAGTGACCGGTTCGGTCATTTTCCGTTACCACCGTGATCGAATCACGTACCCAGATGTAGTCCCCCGCTTTGTTGCGAAAGCGATATTCGATGTCATGGGATTCGCGCTGGTCGACGTGAGCTGAAGAGAAGCCGGGGACCCACTTGCGATCATCGGGGTGCATGTTCTCGATCCAGAAACCGGACTGATACCATTCATCCGGGCGGTAACCGAGGATGTCGACACTGGATTCGGTAACGAAGGTGAAGCTGACGTTGTCCAGATCAGCCTCCCAATAAATACAGCGTGACTGATCAATGGTGTGACGGAAGCGCTGCTCAGCGCGTTTGTGGGCACGGCGGGTAAAATAGTTTAAAAACACCACCAACGCTGCGGTGACGATGCCTGCCGCCGCGAATGTGCTCATCAACAGGCTGCCCGACTCCGCTGACCCGGCAGCTATCTCGTTCGTATAACCTGGAGCAGTAAAATTGACGAGCACAATTGTCAGCGACAACTGTACTGTCCGCGAAACTCTGCAGCTATATCGTTGGGTGCAGCTCATCAGTGTTCTTTTTATGTGACTCCAGTCACACCCTTTACTATAGCCAATGTTTCGCATATCCGCAGCTTTGTCGTGCGGTTTTCAGCACGGTGCTTAATCCACTAAATTTGCAAACCGCGCCAGGCAATACTTTGCTATTGTTTGAGGGTAGAGACTCGCGAATGAAGGATGTATAGCGATGCAGGTGTTGCTGGCCGACGACCACCAGATTCTGCGTGCGGGACTGAAGAGCCTGTTGGAATCCCGGGATGATATTGACGTTGTTGCCGAGGCTGATAACGGACGTGAAACCGTTGCTCTGGCCAGAAAGCTCACTCCGGATGTAGTAGTGATGGATGTGGCTATGCCGGATATGAACGGCGTTGAGGCCACGCGTAAGATCTCCCAGTTAGCATCCAGCGTATATGTACTGGCACTATCCGGCCATTCCGACGGCGTTTACGTCAAGGGTATGCTGGAAGCCGGCGCACGGGGTTATCTGCTCAAAGATGCGGCGGCGGATGAATTAATCACTGCACTCACCACAGTCCATGCCGGTCGACTGTATGTGAGCCCTTCGGTTACCGATACTCTGGTCGGCGATTACTTGCGCCGAGTCAAGGGCGAGTTAGGGCCTGATCCGCAAATGCTGAGTACGCGCGAGCGTGAGGTGCTGCAGTTGGTGGCGGAGGGACAATCGAGTGCACAGATAGCCGAAACGCTGCATTTGAGTGGTCGCACAGTGGAAAGCCACAGAAAGCGCATTATGGACAAGTTGGAGCTTCGCAGCGTTGCCGAGCTGACCAAATACGCCATACGCGAGGGCCTGACTTCACTCGACGCGTAGAGTGCGCGGTGTGAGTGAATTGGTGGGTGGTGACATTTCCATTATGTGAAATACCCGCAAATTCAGGCAGGCATATTCAGTGTTTTTACTGAATGACGATGAGTAGTCGCCGCTTTATTCTCTACCCTCACAAGAATGGCAATCGCGTTAGTTCGCCAAAGTCATCGCAACTGTGATCACCGGGCTGGTTTTGATGTACTAAACTGGTATTAAGCCGGTGGACCAAAGCAACACTACGGGGTGCACAATTGGCCGAAGCGCAAGCTTCGGCCTGCTTTATCTTCACGACAAGCCCCTCAGCCGTTTTCTACATTCGCGCTGCGGCCGGCAGTATCGGCTGCCGGGCCAAGGTTTCCATTTGCCCGGCTGACACGGGTGCCGCAAACAGATACCCCTGACCATAGTCACAACCGGCGGCAAGCAGCAAATTGCGCTGTTCGTCGGTTTCGATACCCTCTGCGATCACTTTAAGGTTGAGTTTGTGCGCCATAACAATAATGGCTTCACAAAGCACCATATCGTCGGAATCGGCGGACAAGTTGCTGACAAACGACTGGTCGATTTTCAGATAGTCGATATCAAATTTTTTCAGATAGGCCAGTGAGGAGTATCCCGTTCCGAAATCGTCTATCGAAACCTGCACCCCGGCGTCCCTGAACGCCAGTAGCTGATTGATTGTGCTTTCGCGGGCTTCCATCAACAGTCCTTCGGTGATCTCCATGTTTACCGCGTCACCGGGTAGCGACAGTTCGTCGAGGTGTTCAAACCAGCGATCAAATTGCCGCCGTTCATCAATAAACTGGATCGGCGAGGTGTTGATGCTGATTTGAAAGTCCCGGTGAATGGATTCCCGCCACTGGCGCACCTGTCGTGTCGCCTGGTGAAACACCCAGTCGCCGATATCGACAATCATGCCGCTCTCCTCGGCGATACGGATAAACTCCGCCGGGCTCACCATGCCACGACTGGGATGGTGCCAGCGCAGTAGTGCCTCGGCCTTGTCGATATGGCCGGTGGCGAGCGTTACGATAGGTTGGTAGACCAGGCTTAGTTCATTGTTTGGCAGGGCGGCGCGCAGATCATTCAGCGTTCGCATGCGTATCAGTGCCTGCTCCTGCATCGATTCGGTAAAGTAGTGGAATCCGCAACGGCCGCTTTGTTTGGCCGCGTACATCGCCTGGTCTGCGTTCTTCAGAAGTGTGTCGACGCTGTCTGCATCCTGCGGAAAGAAGGTAATGCCGATACTGGTGGAGATGTACGCCGTTTCGTCACCCAGCGTGAACGGCTCTTTGAATACATCGAGTATCTTGTTGGCGACACGCTCGACGTCACCGGGCTGATCGATCTCCGTCATCACCAGCACAAACTCATCCCCGCCAAGACGCGCGACGATATCCGTATTGCGCACGCAGCTGCTGAGTCGCTGCGCGGCTTCCTGTAGCAACACGTCCCCCATCGCATGACCGAGGGTGTCGTTGACCTCCTTGAAATGGTCCAGATCGAGGCACAGGACGGTAAGCTGGCTATTATTGCGGCGGGCCTTTTTTGTCTCCTGATCGACGCGATCGATCAACATGCGCCGGTTTGGCAGATTAGTGAGCGAGTCGTAGTTGGCTTGTTGCCAGATAAGGGTCTCCGACTTTTTGCGCTCGGTGATATCGCGCAGGCTCCACAGCCTGCCGTAGTAATGACCGTCCGGCCCGATCATGGGCGCCGAGTAGCGATCGATCACCCGACCGTCTTTAAACTCAATTTCGTCGAAGCTTGTCTCGTTGGTGTGTTCATACAGGTGTTCAAGCCGGTCACTAAATGCGTCCATATTCACCAGCTTGGCTTTGTAGCGGCGTTGTAAGGTGGAATCGGCGCCGGGTTCGACGTGCTCGGGTTGCAAGCCCCACAATTCGACATAGCGTTGGTTGGCGGCGATCACCCGACGTTGGTCATCCACCATCATCACCGCATCGATCGACGCTTCCAGCTGGGTGGCCAGCAGCGTATTTTTCAACACCAGTTCGTTTTCAACCGCTTTGCGTTCGGTAACATCGTGAAAGATCACAAGGCGCACCTGATCAGTTGCCTCTCCATAGGGAGCGGCGCTGGCGACCACGGTGACCGTGCGCCCGTCTTTGGTCTGGATGTCGAGCTCAGTGGGCGAAAAAATGATGCCTTGTTTGGCGCTGGCAATTTTCTCCGTCTGCCAGCTCTGTCCTACCCAGCGACGGTATTCCGGATCGGGGTAGGCCGCCTTACGCCACTTCTCCAGCGGGCTTATATCTTCCACCCTGTAGCCGAGGAGCTGGGTAAATGCCGGATTGACGTAGGTAAAGGTCTGCTGGCTGTCGCTCAGCGCGCAGGCTACCGGTGACCCCTCCAGGATTGCAAACGTTGCCTGGCGCTCTCTCTTAAGTCGCTCTTCATTGGCTTTCTGTTCGGTGATATCGATCATCACCCCGAGCAGCTTATCCGGCTTGCCGTTTTTCTCGACGACGGTGACCAGATCGCGCAGCCAGATCACCTCGCCGTTTTTACAGATAAAGCGGTACTGAAAATCGTGAGGCTCAATGCGTGCGGTACATGCGGCGCAATATTCAACTGCCCAGGACTGGTCTTCAGGGTGAAGGTGTTCGGCCCAGAAACCCGATTGTAACCAGTCGTCCCGCGTGTAGCCGAGTAAGCGTTCGGCGCTGTCGCTGATATATGAGAAGGTAAATGTTGTTGCGTTTGCTTCCCAGAAAATCCCATCGGTGGAATTGACCAGCGCCTGCAAACGGGATTCGTTCGAGCGGCATTTGTTCGCTGAGCGACACAGGTGAATGTTCCACAACATAGATGCGAGTAGAAGCGCCGCAAGCACAGCGACAAGCAAGGTGATACTCATCGCCCAAGGCTCCACGAATGGAAGGTTTTAGCGACTGGTAACAAGCTCCATGCTGCGATAACCCCGGTTTCAGGCAAGTGTATTGTCTCACTGAGCGACACTGATCTATTAAAGGTAATTGTCGACCGGTGAGCTTAGTTGCTTTAGGTGTTTTCCCTTATGAAATACTGCATATTATCGAGTGATGGCAATGCTATTTAAGCGCCGCTGAGTCATCCGCGATCTGGAGACCGCCGAACCAGTGTGTCCGGCGGCGATCAGCGGTGTTCAGGCGCGCATAGCCGCCGATTTTGGATCGTAAGCCGGTTCCGCCAGTACTACTGCCTTGCGGCGTTCACCCAACAAACCGATTTCAAGCTCGCAGCCCGGCTCAGTGTGCTCGGGTGGTGCATAGATAAACGCCAGACTCTTGCCCGTATAGTGACCGTAGCCGCCCGAGGTTGCGACACCGACGCACTTTCCGCCGACAAACACAGGCTCTCCGCCCACAACATCATTGTCTGTCACATCGACCTCAACATAGGCGAGTTTGATATCGATGCCGTCCTCTTTGCGCTGGAGGGTGGCATCGCGTCCGACAAAATCGCCTTTCTCCGGAGCGAAGAAGCGTTCCATATCGGCTTCGACAAGCGTGATTTCATTGGTGAGTTCGGCGTGAAGGCCGCGGTAGGCTTTCTCCATGCGCATGCTGTTCAGCGCGTAGCTGCCGAAATTGGCAATACCGTGCTCCTGCCCGGCTTCCCAAACGGCGTCGTACACCGTTTCCAGCTGATCCATCGGGGTGTGCAGCTCCCAACCCAGTTCGCCGACATAGGACACGCGCAGGGCGCGCACGGGCACCCCGGCTACAGAGATTTCCTGCCCGGTTAGCCAGCGGACATTGTCGTTGTCCAGCGGTGCGTCAGTGAGCTGTGACAGCACATCGCGAGACTTTGGACCGCTGAGGACCAGCATGCCGTAGTCGTCGGTGATGTTGTTGAGCGTGACGTTTTCTCCTTTCTGCATTCCCTGGTTCAGCATGTCCCAGTCCTTTTCCTCGGCGCCCGCCCCCGGCAACACGTAGTAACGGTCGTCACCCAGTTTGGTGATAGTGATTTCACTTTCGATACAGCCGTTGCGGGTGAGCATATGACACAAGCCCATACCGCCGATTTTCTGCGGAATCTTGTTGGCGGTGAGACGGTTAAGCAGTTGCGCGGCGTCGGGACCGCTGACGTCGAATTTCGCAAAGCTGGAAAGATCCATTACACCCACTCGTTCGCGCACTGCGCGGCACTCTTCACCAACCACCGCGTGGGTGTTGCCGCGACGAAAGCCGACATCTTCCGGCGCGCCGTCGAGTGAGAACCATTTTGGTCGTTCCCAGCCGTGCGCTTCGGTGTGGACGGCACCCATGCCCTCTAGCTTGTCGTAGAGGGGCGTGCAACGCCGCTTGCGCGCCGCCGGTCGCTCTTCCCCGGGCAAGTGCAGAATGTACATGTGCTCGTAGGCTTGTTTGCCCTTGTCGCGGCAGTAGCGCTCGTCGGCGTATGTGCCGAAGCGGCGCGGATCGAGTCCGCCCATGTTGATCTCCGATTCACCGTCGACAATCCACTGTGCGAGGTATTTACCGCAGCCCGCACCTTGCGCGATGCCGATCGCCGAGCCGCAGCACAACCAATAGTTTTTCAGCCCGTGGACGGGACCGAGCAGCGGATTGTCGTCAGGGGTGTGCGGTATGGAACCGTTGACCACGCGTTTGACGCCGAGGTCGGCCCAGAGCGGCATGACTTCCATTACGCCCTCGAGGAACGGCATGATCGGGTCGTATTCCTCTTCGAATAGTTCGTGATCGGAACTCCAGTCGGGGATGCCGTTGGTGGCTTCCCAGGCGAAGCGCGAGCCTCGGGTTTCGTAGGGGCCGATCAACGCTGACTTCTGCTCCTGGCGGTAGTAGGAAGAGTTGCGTGGATCGCGAATGACCGGTATTTCCGAGTCGAGTTCGACGAACTCAGGCACGGTGTCGGTCACAACGTACTGGTGTTTCATGTTGACGATCGGCAGGTTGAGACCGTTCCACTTGCCGATGGCGTGAGCGTGATTACCGCCGGCGTTGACCACATGTTCGCAGGTATAGTTGCCCTTTTCTGTATGGATTTCCCACTCGCCGCTGGCGCTCTGGGTGATGTTTGTGACCATACATTCGCGGACGATTTCAGCGCCCATATTGCGCGCGGCAATGGCCATCGCATTGCACACACCGGCCGGATCGACATGGCCGTCTTCGGGCGTCCAGGCGCCGCCGACAACACCATCCAACTCGATCCATGGCACGATTTCCTTGATCTTGGCCGGATCGATAATTTCCATCTTTGCGCCGGAGTTATCGGCAATGCCCGCGACCAGTTTGAAGTAGTCGAGTTCGTGCTCGTTGGTGGCAAAGCGGATCGAGCCGCAGCCGTGCCAACTCACGTACTGACCGGTCATCTCCTCCAGCTTTGGGTATAGCGTGTTGCCGTAGTGGTGTATCTTGGACATGTTGTAGTCGGCGATAAAGCTGGGGCAAAGGCCCGCTGCATGCCATGTCGAACCTGATGTCAATTCGCCTTTCTCCAGCAGCACGATGTCCTTCCAGCCCAACTCGGCGAGGTGGTACAACAGGGCGACGCCCATATTGCCGCCACCGACGATGACTACGCGTTTTTGTGTGCTCACTGATGACTCCGCCTGCTTGATCTACAAAAGTCTGGCGATAATACTCTCACTCATCCGGCGTACCAGAGGTGGTGCGCGCCGATAACCTGAAATGTCGCGATTGTTTAAATGTAACGACAGCGACATGGAGTCTTCGATGTCAATCACCGACAACCTGGAAAAAATGTTGGCCAAAGGGCAGGACAATGCGATGTTGCGCTTTGGGCTGGGCAGCGCCTATTTCAATGACAAACGATTCGCCGAAGCAGTTCCGCACCTTCGTGCCTGCATAGAGCACGATAGAGACTATTCAGCCGCCTACAAACTGCTGGGCAAAGCGTTGATAAAGACCGGGGACGAGCAACAAGCCGCCCAGGTGTTCGAAACCGGGCTACCTATCGCGGTGGCGAAGGGCGACAAGCAAACAGAACGAGAGATACTGGCGTTTCAGCGCAAACTGGTGAAAAGATGAGTTATTGTGGGCTAGTGCGCAAAGTGACAATCTTGTATGGAATCGCATAGAACCACTCCTGGCAAAGATAGAACCAATACCGGTGAATACAGTCAATAGCCATCGTCGATACATCCAACAGGTAATTACTCAGGGAGTTATTTGCATGTCGTCATCTATATCGAAAATTCTTTCCGTTGCACTTTTAACAATATCGCTGGCCGTTTCAATCTCATCAGCCCACGCCAAGTACGAAGGCTCCCCGCTTAAGCCGGTTCAGCAAATGGTTAATAACGGCAAATATGAACAAGCTATGTCTGAATTGGAACGGATGCTGAAAACAGACAAGCGGAATCCGGATATTCTGAGTTTGATGGGTTACACCTATCGAAAACAACAGCAGTACGACAAGGCGCAGGAGTACTACAACCGCGCGCTGGACATTAAACCAAAGCACAAAGCGGCCAACGAATACCTCGGCCAGTTGTACCTGGAAATTGGCGAGTTGGACAAAGCCAAAGAGCGACTGGCGGTTCTTGATGGTGCGTGTTTCTTCACATGCTCAGAGTACAAAACGCTGAAAAAAGCGATCGACAAGTACCAGCAGTAAAGCGCCACTTTGTTACTTGGGCGTGGGCTAATGACGCTCGCGCCGCGCCTCTGTTTCGGATAGTCTCGCGAGTCGTTGTCAAAGACTGCGAACACCGATGACTCAACACTCTGTCTTTAGTGAAGATTATAAAGATTCTCCCTACTGGTGGGATGATGCACCTCGTCCGACTCTCGAACCAATTGAGACACCCAAGGCAGTTGATGTGGCAATCATCGGCTCCGGCTACACGGGCCTGAACGCTGCAATTCAAACCGCCCGGGCGGGAAGAACTACATTGGTACTCGATGCCGAGGACGCCGGTTGGGGGTGTAGTTCACGAAACGGTGGACAGGTCAGCACCAGCTTCAAGCCGACCTTTTCTTCACTGAGTAAAAAGTATGGTGCCGACAAGGCATTTCAGGTATTGCGCGAAGGGCACAAGGCGTTGGAGTGGATCGGTGAGTTCATCGAGCGCGAAAAAATCGATTGTGACTTCGCACAGTGCGGACGTTTTTTCGCCGCACACAACGACAAGCAATACCAAACGCTTGAGCAGAGTTACGAAAAACAGCCAAAGGGCTTGGAAGTCGATCACTATATGGTGCCGCGTGACCGACAAGCCGAGGAAATCGGTTCCGACCTGTATCACGGCGGCATTGTGCTTACCCGTCACGCATCGCTGCAACCGGCCAGTTACCATCTAGGACTTCTGTCGACCGCGCAAAACGCCGGTGTGCAAATCTTGGCCAACACGCCCGCTGAAAATATCGAACGCGACAAAAAAGAGTTTGTTGTGCACACATCACGCGGAAAAGTGCGCGCGCGCGAGGTGGTCATCGCCACCAGCGGATACACCGGGGCGCTGACACCCTGGCAGCAAAAGAGGATTATTCCGATAGGCAGTTACGTGATTGCCACTGAGGAAATAGACGCAGCTGTCATGGACAAGCTGTTGCCGAAACATCGCGTGTACACGGATACGCGCAAGTTGGTTGTCTACTATCGCGCTTCACCGGATAGAAAACGCATTGTGTTCGGCGGTCGGGTCAGTCTTTCTGAAACCGATCCACGGGTCAGCGCGCCGAGGTTGCACGAGGAAATGGTGCGAATTCTGCCGGATCTGAAAAATACGCGAGTCAGTCACTCGTGGATGGGTTTTGTCGGTTACACTTTCGATAGCATGCCCCATATCGGCCAACACAATGGCATGTGGTACGCAATGGGTTATTGTGGTTCGGGCGTTTCACTGGCCAGTTATTTTGGTATGCGTATCGGGCAAAAGATTATCGGCGCGAAAGAGGGGCAAACCGGCCTGGACGGTACGCGCTTCGAAACGCGTCCGTATTATTTTGGCAAGCCATGGTTTCTGGCGCCTTCCATACACTTTTATAAACTGCGTGATCGTCTGAATTTGTAACCAAAATCAGTCACAGTCTGCAGATACGCCGACACGGCATCGATCAATACTGGCTACCTGCTCACTTCGCATGCCGTTTATACTGTTTTTTTCGATTGCATATTTGGAGCTAGGTGTGGCGAAACTAATTCACACGATGATCCGCGTTTTCGAGCTTGAGCGTT
>WURV02168662.1:0-14610 GCA_011762755.2 Epimenia babai
GACTGGTGGGAAGTTTCGAACCCGCGACCTTTCGGTTACGAGTCCGGTGTTCCTACCACTCGACTAACTGCTTCCCCGAATAAGCATAGACTTACAGCACGATCTGCACTTTCGGTACTTGAAATTCATAGATTCAAGCGCTGCAGTTCCACATCAAATGATCCTTCTGCAGAACACCCTTCAGCGAGTCCCAAACAGCTGACAAACACCGGTCTCTCAAACAGTTGATGCTTGATATTGCTGAATATGCTGACGACATTCAGCATAAAATGTTTCTTGACAGCTCAGTAAAATATCTTTACCATACCAGGAGCCTACTAATTATACCCGCAGTTTTGAAAATGCCAATTCCTACTTAACATCTTATGTACACTTGACGATTGAAGACAAAGCATGCTTGATTTTAAGAATTTTATTTTCTGTGTTAATCGTGCTAAGGCGAAGCATAGATCAACCTATGCATGGTGTGCGAAAATAAAAAATATAAATCCCGCGCAAGGTGCAAAATGAAAGTAGTGCTGTTTACAATATTGAAGCGACATGAACGAAACTACTAGCACTAAAACATCTGATTAAATATAAAATCCATGTATAAGTCTCTTCTGTTCTGTATGTAAACGATGCATTAGGTCCAGTTCACACCATCTCGAGAACCGTTTCCCAAGTTTTACTTATCCCTAAACTACTTGACTTATCTCGAAATTCCCTTAGACAGCGAATTGCTTACACGGGAGGCTAGTGGAGTGACATCCTGTTGACATTGTAATCCCGGGTTAGCAGAATTACTATTTCAGCAACCCTGATAATATAAACCATTATCAGAAATTTGGAATCCGATCTTAAATTGATCGAGCATCGAATTTTGTGGTATCATAGCAATCGACCATATTGAGATTGTTACGCGGAGACTTTAATTTTTCACCGATTCAGAAATAAAATGTAAAAAATCAAGTGCAACTTGTATAGACCATAAGCATCAGTCAATAAAGTCTATTAGATTACAATAAAATGTTTCCGGTAGCCATTCAGCGCATATACAATACCCTTCAACACTCACATATTACCCCCCCAAGGATAATGTCAAGCGTGTACCCATTTTGGAGAAAAGCTTATTCCAGAACTCCATTGCTACAAAGTCAACAGGTTGGCAGGTTCGAACCTGCGACCTTTAGATTACGTGTCCGCCAGTCCGGTGTTACATATACATCGTGGGAGGCTATTCCATCCCCAGAGACTACCCAAAAATCCCCTCAAGTCATTCGTCGACTGTCGGTTTTGGTGATATAAAATAGAAATGTTTTCTCCAATCGTCGTCTTTTGTCTCTTTCACTCACATTGATCCCAAATTTGCGCATGATTATCCAGAAAAGGAAAGTGAATAAGCAACGACTCTCTGTCATTACAGTTAGCTACAAGTTCTGTGTGGCAACCAATACCGCAACTCGTGAGCTAACTTCAGATATTGAGAAAAATAATATCGTCCACAGACCACATATCGAAAACGACTGTGCATGCCCCTCAAAAAAACAAATATTAACGAAATTATATTAAGAATTAAGAAGAAGAGTGAGAGTCAATTATGACTTATAACGTAACAAATAGAGAATAATTAAGACCGCAATCCATATATCTATGAATCAAGGGCAGACTATGTAAGCATACTGTAAACATAGAGAAATAATGCAATATTGTATGTGCTGAATCGCTGCCAAAAATAGTTCATTGTAAACCGCATTAGAGAGCACTTATTGGCAGATACTCGCGGTCTATAAAGGTCGCACTTTCCCTTTAACCGTTTTTACAATCAGTGGTATCACTGCGCAAATAGACTAGCATAGTAATATTGACTTCAGACTACATTTAAAGTTGATGAACATTGCGAGTCTTTTGTGTTGGTTTTAGCCGCTAAGCTGCGATCAAAATACTTTTGAAAGATTACCCCATTGTTGATTGGACCTGGGCCAATGTTGAATACAGCAGTGAAGTTCTCTTTTAGGATATTTACGAACACCAAAACTATGACATGCTTAGTACATTAATATTAATGTGAACATCTACGATAGGTATAACCAAACTGTGGACCAAACGGCGTATGTTTCGTTCTAAATGTAATATCCAGCCAATCAAAGGCTAAGAAACATGTAAAACATAGACCCCAAAACTCTTTTCTAATGCGACTTGTTGCACGAAAAAATCCTCTGTACCTTTGATAGAGTGATCAAAGAATGTTCATGCTCGAATGATGCTCCAATGTTATTCAAATGATGCTATCTACTCAAAAGATGCTCAAATAATACGTATAAAATAATAAATGTTAAATGTTCCATTTCGCATGACTATATTCTTTTAATATTGCTCGTTGATATTTATTTTATTAAAAAATTAAATTATAAATGCAACAGGGGAATACCTAATAAAATTCAAGAAATTTGGCATCCTGGAAAAATAGCGATCGCTTCACTTGAGAGATTTTGCATGATCCTCACTCAATGTATGCAACTCATCAAAGACATGGAAAAATCAAACAGACGACACGGGGCATTAAAATTAAGTGCTCAAAAGTCCAATAAGATGAAATAAAAAAAAAACGGAAAACGTTCAATAAAACGAGAAAAAAAGAAAAAGAACAATAGGAATTGTGAGGGAAAAATATTATCCAACTCAACTAGGAACAAGTTCAGCTTCCTTTAAAAAAAACCAGATAGTTAAATTTTATATATAAATAATTTCACCTCGTTTCTATGGTTAATTTTGTCATTTGAGAAGCGAATGATGGTCGATTAAACGCCAAATCAATTATTTTGTCCATATCCCTAATCAAATCTCTAACCAACCCTCTTATCATGATACTATGATAATAAAACTATCACATTCAGTGATTTATTATGAGCATGCTCATAGCAGCTTTAATACGAGTGAAAATGAGATTTTGAAACACGCAGTCTACACTAATCTATGTCAGATTCATGACAAAAAGAAATATAAAATCAAATGATATTACTTTAGGAACAGCCTTCTGTATAGCTAAGTAAGGAACAGCCTTCTGCATAGCTAAGTAAGGAACAGCCTTCTGCATAGCTAAGTAAGGAACACCCTTCTGCATAGCTAAGTAAGGAACACCCTTCTGCATAGCTAAGTAAGGAACAGCCTTCTGTATAGCTAAGTAAGGAACAGCCTTCTGTATAGCTAAGTAAGGAACAGCCTTCTGTATAACTAAGTAAGGAACAGCCTTCTGTATAACTAAGTAAGGAACAGCCCTCTGTATAGCTAAGTAAGGAACAGCTAAGTAGCCTGGACATCTATTCAACGAAATAACAAATATACTATTATAACTTATTTTCATTGTGTAAATTTTTCATAGGCTGTGTTACTAAAGTTGAGTTAATTGTGCTATAGTTGGTATTACTAGTCCTGTTCCCTTCTAATATCAAGTGATATTATAATATGATTATATTGTATACTATGTACGTAACCAGTGTCATTGTTATCATCATTATTATAGAATACTAGTATCTATTGATTATATTGGGTATCCCGTTCACCTTGTAATAGATTATGTTTTGTTGAATAAACTTCCATATATATATATATATATATATAAAAGCAAATCAAGTGGTAACACCTTTTTGGCTCACTGCGAAAAAAAAATTTATCTCTGTCCATTTATTTAAAGAATGAATTTTTATTTACATAATGGATTTTTATTGTTATAGTTTTTAAAGTTGTTTTAAGTGTTTTCGCAAACCACCTCAGAACACCATGCATGGTTGAGGGTGTATAAAAATTCGATAGTTACGTACTATAAAAATATTTTCTATTGCTTCATATAACTATAATATCTGAAAAATATACTAAATTTTCCTGCAGGGCATGAAATCTTCAGCCAAATTCTGGTATTCCAAAGGGCCGTCACTCTCCTGACATATTTGCGTCTCTAATAGACCCAGTAGTGTCTAGTAGCCAGTTATTATACGAGTATTCATTCTAGACTAGAGGGTTGTTCAATAAAAAAACTTAATGTTTCAGAATATCTTAGAGAAACATTCAATAAATCTTCATATAAGAAATCAAATTCTGAGAGTTATCTCCCTGAAAGGAGCTTGCAGATATATGTAAAATTAAAATACTTCTGGGATCGTGTAACAAAACTCAAAATAATCATGTTTTCGTACGTTGTTGCAGATCCCATAAATATCCACAAAAATCCAGAAATAACCATCAGTAGATGTCTATAATGACAACAGTGACTGAGTACCGAAAAAATTTACGAGCTCAGCAATAGAGTATATGTAAATGAAGTGAATTTGCATTTCTCAGGGACGTCCCGCCATCATAAAAAATTTAAAAAACAATACAAAATCGAAATGTGACCTGAACCATCTAAAAATAATTATTAGAACTCATGGTATAATATTCGGGCAAATAAATCAATATCTTCTTAACATCTTAAATTCATGTCTCAATACTAAAAAATCCGTTAAATTCCTTATCGTATATTATCAAGGGAGACCATACAATCTTAAAATCGTCAATGACTCTAGTCTTTAGCGAGCATTTCCTCCAGTTCTCCGGACTCACACATCTGTTTGGTCTCCGACCCTCCTCCTATGCACAAGCCTTTCACAAATACTCGAGGAACCTGAAACAAATGACCAGCGTAACTCGAGAACTACTTATGATTGAGAAATACCCAACAAGTTAGTCGAGTGGAAGTAACACCGGACTTGTAACCGAAAGGTCGCGGGGTCGAAACTCCCCGGCAGTCGACTTTTCTGCGGTGATCCTCATTCAGCAAGTAATTTATTCCTGATTGCTGGAGTAAACCCGTCTCTAAAATGGGAAGATATTATTGCTCGATATTATCCTTGGCAGGGTGATATCTGAGTATCGAAGGTATTGTGTATGCGCTGAATAGCTGCCAAAACATTTCATTGTAAACCGCATCTGAGAGCCTTTCCTGGCTGATACTTGCGGTATGGAAATGTTGTACCTGACCTTTTTTTACAATTAACTCGCTATAATAATCTTCCCTATAACAAATTTTACAGCCATCTTCGCGTTCGAGTTTATTTTCATGCAGATGTCATTCATTGGAAAATGTACACTGACCCCGAATCCAGAATAATGTAACTTATTTCAATAAGTTTCTTTGAAGATTAAAAGACATGTGGGAGAAATCGTAGTAGCGGAAATACGGGAGTGTTAGGCTGACTACTGGTTCGATAGTTTAGAATAACGGCTATACGCACCTCAGTAGGAAATGTGATGGTTGATGATTCCGAATAAAGTGAAGCACAGTAAATATTCACATACCTATTATACTTGGGGTACCCCATAATTATAGACTTATAGACTCACAAACGTCGAGAATGTACGCCGATCGAACAAATAGTTAGAACACACCACTAATCATAACTATAGAATAATACATAATACTCGCAGCGCAAGGTATGCACTGTTCAGATCAGAATCAGAAGTTAGACTAATGTCAATCCGCAGGTACTGGGCAAAGGCACATTAAACCAAGGGTTGTAAATTAGTAGGTGTAATAAACAAAGCGGAATCGTGAGTTGTTTCACTAATTGGAGTGATTGTTATTTACAATATTTACAAGTTTATCAACAATACATCTATGTTTGATATTATCAACTCAAATAATAAGCATGCGCCAGTCACCTACCTTTCACCTTGAGTATTTTCTCCTAGCATTGTTGATGTATTACGTATATTATTAGTCTAGTATGACTAGGCCTATGGTTTGTATGTACGTTTTTGTGGCAATCAAGACTGCACGTAGTATAAAGATGTCTTAAATGACAGCTACATTAAATAATAATAATAATATCTCTAAGTGGTCCATTTTATGGAATAAGTACGGCTATTTCACTCAAAAAGTATCAGAATTTAGACAATTGTTTGTGCCGTCATAATTTTTAATTAAATATAGAATGAAGAATCTACATACTCAGAATACATGCACCCGTTGTGTCTACGTACCGTGCGTGAACCTGTCAACTGCTGCAGTACATCTTGTATAGCATCAACGTCTTTACGATCTTCTATTTCTACTACCTTGTAGTCGATTCGTCGGGCATCGAGTGCACTTTTGGCCATTTTCGAATAACTGCAATAGCTCTTGGAAAACACAAACACTTTATGTGACGATATACATTGCTGAACATAAGCCTTCGCAGCATTCATACTTATAGATACTGTTAAGTAACTGTACTGCAAATGACGATAATAAGGTATGAAACAAGCCTTGAAGCACGTCTAAGCCAGCCAATTTAACTGCATGTAACGCGGAATGTAGGGTGTTGATATAAAACCAGGAAGTAATGCTCTTATTATATTTGTCCAAATGAATGTGGCGTTGTTATTATTGCTTTTACTAGTTTATTTATTAAGTAAAACACAATATGTACTCTCTCTCTCTGCCTAAGTAAATACGAAAATATACACAGTGGTATATAATATTATATAGTTGTATAATATTAGCAAAAAATACAGGTATTTTGTGAATACAATTAATAATTAATATGCTACTGTATATTTGGCGTTAGAGTCATGCATAGGACCTCAATGGTGATAGAAATTGGGCTTTATATTTATACATTCTCCGTGGGTAGTGGTGGAAGATAGGCAGAAGGGAACGGCAAGGAAGCGGGCAAAGGGGAGGATACAGTACTATGTTCTTTATAGTATTCTTATAGATCACTGCAACCTCACGGGGTGAGATGCCATATGGCATATATGCGTTTATAGCGATTCTGTTATATGACGATTTTTTTCCTATTGTATTTTCATTGATTTCTGGGTTAGAATCAATCAAACATTAGCATGGTTTTTAACAACCATATTAATAACTGCATTTACCATGACTGCTACGCATTTCACCTCACCGGCGCCGCCGCCACTCCTATTACCAACATGGCGGCCATGATGTGAATTACATTATGTTGCTGCATAATTACGTTTTAGGTGTCATTTTATATTATCTCAAGAGTGCTGGACACCCAAACATTACACAGAACAGGGAAGACATTAAATGAGATTCGAGGTACAATGTGAAAATAAGTCAAGCGTAGCTATTGAAGTTATAACCTTGGACGCGAAAAAGTTAAAGCGGGACTTGTTACAGGACAATATACATTTTAGATACTTTAGACCTTTATCATTAGTATATCATAATATCGCATCATGTGATTATATATCGCATCACTAGAACAGGTACATTGACGTAAACAGGTCTATTAGATAAGATTACAACTAGGATTTTGGTTTAGTTTAGGGCGGGTTTGCTTAATTGTCTTTGATTGACAAGTATTGGGAGGGCACTAGAAATCGAATAGAATTCCATTCCATTTCATTCTACGTTGTGGTAGGCTATGATTTAACTTATTTGTATCTTTTATTGGGTTATGTAATATAATTAGTTATTTCATATCATTTCATTTCATGTAACTGTTGTTTTAGGCTACGATTTACTTATATGTACTTACTATTGTGTTATGCAATATAATTAATTATCACATGAAATGTATATAGGCGCCTTAGAGACATACTAGTTATTAGGGCGCCTCCAAAACAAAAATATTGATATTATTATTATTTATTATTAGAGAGTGTCAATCCTGCGTGAACCCACTCCGCCAAAATGGCCTCGGCTATTAAAGGCCGCGATTTATTAGCTGCTATGTTACCAGTTACCACGCCTACTTGACACTATCCGGACGCGCAGTACAACCCATTGTGATAGTGGCATGGGTGACTTGGTTCACAAATTCTCAAATTACAGCGAGGAGAGTCAAAATCGCAGTTAAAATCGCGAGCCAACTCAAGTACATTATTAACTTAGGCACAAATGATACCATCGCCGAGTTTATTGTTCGTTTTCAACTTCCAATAGCTTATAAGAAATTACTGTTATTGAATCCTCAATCTATTTTCGTTGAAGGTTGTAAGACATTCGAATAAGTGTGGCCCTTTTAATCCGTTAGGCTCACGGCCAAGATCGATTTACATTTGGACTCGCATTTGAATCTTTATCCCTCTTGCAATCGAATACTATGACTAGCGCTTGCAATCGCTTGCTCACTGAATATCTTATCACAGAAAGTTTTCTCCGAATAGCCGTGCGGTTTTAGAATTAGTTGCTGTAAAATCATTATAATTTTTTTGAAAATAAGACACCCCCGTCGCCGCTCCGTCTAAAAATTATAGCGGTGTCATGGCCAGTCAATGTAAGACTCGCCCCAGAATAATCTAAGAGGCTCATACAGCCAATATCCATTGGGTTTATTTGACCCACTGATATTCACATCATCATTTCATTCTCAGATCATCATTTAAATGTATTCACACGGTAGTGTATAATACAGCGTACATATGAGACACATGAGCGAACAAAATTATCGGCAGCATTCATTCCTAAATAAGGCAGTGGATCTGCGTATGAATGCATAAATTTAAATATTGAGGAAGGATAGAGACGTTAATTGATGAAGGATGAAGATCAATCACACAAACGACCGTTTGTCAGGAGTATTTTCTCAGATCATCATTTTACTGTATTCACACGTTAGTGTATAATGCAGGGTTAAATGACGCATTATGTAGACATTCAATTCAATCGTCATGCAATCGTTCATTCAATTCAGCAAAATAAACACATAATCAAGAGATACAAGTACATAACCAATTTAAAAGGTAATCACAATAGTGATAATAATAACTAGGGAAACTGTGTATCTGTATACTGGACAATACCGAATTTTCAGTGCAAACGCTGTATTTAGTACATATTATACATTCCAAAAATCTATAGGCCTACACTATATATACAATCAAGCAATCCATTACCACGACATAATGAATTACATCAACATTTTACACGGTACAACAGCTAAACAGAATAATGTTATGTTGAAAGAAGGCACTGAGGAGACCATGAGACTTGTGGTTGTACCCTCTATACACAAATCACTTATGCTATCACCATAATTGTGGTAGTTTCCTAAAACTTCAATAGCTATACGAAATATATTACTAATCACGGTAATACGGGTAATAATCAATGTCAAATGAACAATCTAATAATAACTAACTCATAACGATGACGGAATTACTCTTACACTTCATTCATTCATCCTGTAAATTTGAATCATCTCTTTTTGAGGTATATTTTGAATAAAGAAATAGTAGGTACATATCTTATACTGGCTTTGATGTTATGCCATAATTTGAAACCATGAACTGATAAGAACAAGAGTTTGTCTGTTGTTCTGACAAATTTAACCTCAAAATCTTTGTTACTTCTTGCAATATTGGCTCTGGTAATGTGAGTAAAGATATTGTGTAGATTATATGGCAGTGATTTATAATATGCATCATATAATACAATACTGGTTTTAACATCAATGAGTTCATATATTTTTAAAGTAATGGTCCTGATAAATAAAACATTAGTGTGTGAATGATATTGTATTTGATTAACATATCTCATGGCTTTCTTTTGTAATATACACAGTTTCATATTTCTAGTTTTATACGTATTCCCCCAAATATCATAGAAATAGTGCAGATATGAGAAAATTAAGGTGTAATACAATGACAACAGTGACGAAGATGATAGTAAATATTTACATCGATATAATATACGAGGGGTGTCCCATAAGTTTCTGGCCCAACCATGATGTCAACGTCGTACGATTTCTGTTTTTATTTCATTTCCCAACATAATCGCCCTTGACTTCAATACACTGAGTCCAACGTTTTTGTAACTTTTCCAACCCCTTGCGTTACCACCCTTTGTCTGTACCACTCAAAAACCCCTCTACAGCACCAATGACGTCATCATTGGATTCAAATTTTTTACCACGGAGTTCGAATTTCAGGTTTGGAAATAAATAGAAGTCTGAGGGGGCCAGATCGGATGAATATGGGGGGTACGGAAGAATTCGGAAGCCATAATCGTTCGCTGTGCACACCGCAAGCTGGAAATTATGAGCTGGGGTATTATCCTGCAGGAGCCAGATCCCCTTCCACAGCTTTCCGCGGCGTTTAGTCTTTATTTCGGATTTTAGTCAGCAGAATTGATCTGAATATTAAGCACCAGTGATCGTTTTGCCCTTTTGAAGGTAATCTATCATTATAACACCTTAAAAATCCCAGAAGACTGATGCCATCACCGTTCCATAGGAAGAGACAACATTGAACTTCTTGGGTGTCGGCGAGCCTGGGTGCTTCCACTGCATACTTTCATTTTTGGCTTCAGGATCAAAGTGATAAACCCATGTTACATCCTGAGTGACAAGGTGTGCCAAAAAGCCTTCCGAGTCAGCGTTATATTCAGCCAGAAGCTCAGTTTATATCTTGAGTCTGGCACGCTTCTGCTCAGATGTCAACATTCTTGGCAGCCATCTTGTGGAGACCTTGTTCATACCAAGGTGTTCATGGAGAATCATTTTTACTGTGCTTTTACTAATGCTATGGACATTAGCCATTCTTTGATGGTGACCCGCCTGTCCTGCATCACTGCGTGTAACACAGCATTCACGCTTCCATCAGAACTTGCCCCTGCTGGAGGACCAGAGCGTGGCTCATCTTTAGTGCTCTTTATACCCCTTTTTAATTCAGCACACCAGTTTTCACTGTTCTGTAGGAAGGGGCATCCTGTCCTAATGTTTTGACCATATCAAGAATTTCCTTGGTGACATACCTTTAAGGTGTAGGTATTTGATAACCGCACGACATTCATATTTGACAATTTCACTGAGTGTATCTGAACAAGGAGCTTGTATCCTAACCAGATGCACAACTAAATGACTTTTAAATTCCCTTTGATCATCTGATAGATGGGTCTTGCCGATGGGTAAGTTTAGTTAACATGCCATAAGTCTTTCATGGTTAGGCCAAAAACTTATGGGACACCTCTCGTAGATAGGTTTCTTGAAATTTTACTTTCAAGATGCTTAATATGGTGTTCCCAGTTTAATTTACTATCTATGTATACACCAAGGTACTTTGTACAGTTTACATTTTCAATTGCCTTCCTATTTATAAATGTTTTTAATGATTCAATTTTTTTCTTCCCAAACACAATGTAATTAGTTTTGCTATTATTCAAAGACTATTTGTTTGACTGAAACCAATGGTTGAGTTTGTCCAGTTCATCACAGCTTTATTAATTTAAATCTACAGAATCACCACTAAAGAATAAGTTCGTATCGTCAGAAAATAACAATATCTTCAGAATACTACTATTTATATAATATTATATAATATCATTAAAACTACTAATTATATAATATTATAACCTATTACGGACCCAATATTGAATCTTGCGGTACACCACACGAGATATCTAATAAATTCCAATTTACATTATTACATGATATAAATTGATCGACATATTTGCGAACAAAATTATCGGCGGCA
The DNA here is from genome assembly GCA_011762755.2 of Epimenia babai. Classification (NCBI taxonomy): domain Eukaryota; kingdom Metazoa; phylum Mollusca; class Solenogastres; order Cavibelonia; family Epimeniidae; genus Epimenia; species Epimenia babai. Next base: position 11,440 of record WURV02168662.1, read on the forward strand.
TTGTGAGGCACGATATTGTGGCCATCAAGACTGTACATATTAATTAGGATGTCTCAAATGTCAGCCACATTAAAATAACAATAATAATAATCATAATCCAATAAATTCACCAAGCAATATTTGCTGTATGCATAAGATTATAACTCGCTGCTTTACAGGTAATAGTCAATCACACGAAATACGCGTATCGCAACCACTATTTAACATAAAATTACGCGAAGTCACATAATATCATAAACAAAGTTAAATAAAATGAATAGCTTACTGGTCTTAGTCCTGTTTACTTATGGTAATGGTGTCATAGAGTCTCTTACATACTTCTTGACATTTGAAATTATCCTCCTTCTGCTTTTATTCAGTATACGGTAAAGCTTATACTTCGACGGAAAGTTTATATAATAACTCGGTATATACTTTTGTCGAGTATGGTGTAGTGTTGAGTACACAAGGGGGAAATAAAGCCCATCCTCAATCGTACCAACAACACACATTTGGCACAACCTCTCATCATACTCGTCCTCGCCGCTTGGGAGTGTACCTGGGAACGCTCCCTACATCACTTCCTCTTGAAGACGCCATGTAGCTCGATGGCGCGTCGAGTATGCTGGCTGCCATGTTTGAACAAACTCGTCCTCAAGTAATTGTTGGATTCATTTCTAAACAAGGCAGTGGATATTCATATGAATGGATAAAGCTAAATATCGAGGAAGGCAAGAGACGTTAATTGATAAAGGATGAACTTCACCCACACAAACGACCGTTTGTCAAAAGTATATTGCGACACGATGACGCGGAGTAGAGAATTACATATAGTCATATTTCGTATCACATATGCTATAACAAAAACATAGAGCTCGTTTTTGCAGTGAATAAATAGAAAATATATGTCTACTTTGCCATAGATTATACGACTCGCAGTGGACTTTTCAACCCCCACGATGTATTTGAGAATTTTTAAATGTAAATTATCATATTATCATTATCAATAATGTCAAACTTTTAACGACTTCACAGTTCAAGTCATTTTATTTCACTCCAGTTTGGTTCTTATGTCACACTAGCGTTCAAGATAAGTTCTAATAAGTGCGAACATTGCCGAGTGGGCTTTTTCTGGTTAGAGAAAAATAGTGTGTATAAATCTTTTGTTGTATTTGAATTCTATAACCAGATATCTAAAGCATTCTGCAATTTTTACATTATTCCTTTTATATTCATAATTCCATTCATTAAACCCGAGTGTCTAAACTACTTTGAGACCATATAAAAATGTCGCCCTACCCTCAATGTAGTCCAGAATATGTGCAGACCAAGGTGACCACGTTCATGTGACGTTAGCTCATCTGTTATCAAAATGTCGTTGTAATCCATAAATCGTAAATATCAAGTGTTGAGCAACTAGAATGTTACTGGAGATGATACGAGATTGCGTATTCGGTTGATAACAAAAAATTGTTGCGAATTCATGCTTTATCTCAGCAATATCCTTCGTAAGCGCAGTTCGTTATCCGATATCATGCGCCGTTTACTATAAATATCAGTTTGTAATTGAGAGATTTTATTCGAAACGCAATTCGCAGTCGCCGACATTGAAAATAGTCAAAATGACGCGAGTGCCGTTGCTTTGTGCAATTTTCAGTTTCCTGTTCATTTCCTCCGTAGTCACATTGGACAGTAAGTTGTCCATCTCAGCTCAAAAATTTGTTTATAAACTCAACAATTTTGTATCGCGCGTCGATACCAATCTCAAAGATATCACTAAAAGATTGGATAACATCGAGAAGGTCCATGGCGACGTTTCTGACTCCCTAGATCAGCAATGGTCGTCATTGTCGTCTAACCAGATAAATCCGCCGGGAAGAGGTAAACCATCAATTATATCATTTCTGAAATTCTCATTGCATAAATGTATTGCCACACCGTCACGTATGCATATAACATTCTCACTACAACTCACTGCACCGTCAACGTTACAGCAACGTTACGTATATGCCGTGTAAAAATCACTTGGAACATGCGTGCGTCTTTAAATGCCTCGTGTATTGGTGATACTAGATTACTTAACTAACATGTCTGGCCTATAAAAATTAATGATTGTATATAGGCTAGATATGTTATGAGTGTTGTTGGTAGAAAAATTAATGGTGGCGGAAGTAAATAGAATAGGAATATGCGAAATATGAATACCACAGGTTCATGTATAGTATAAGTTTCCCGTATTCCACATGTTGATCATTACGTTTTCTAATGATGACGAACTATATGACATTATGCCCATGTGGAAGCTTGTTTATAAATAATAAAATTCATTAGTCTTAGAAGCTGTTATCATCACACTTTTCAGTTATATCTAGTATATGATTTTATAAAATAAATAAGCAATATGACTTCTAGAAGGTCGTCTCCAGTTCTAGAGCCCCACCCGGAATAAACCTTATTAGGGAAAGGATTACCTACACTAAGATTTGAGGTCAACAAATCAATCAACGATCATCGATTTTTATACTATTGTAGCAAGAAAACTACTCTTAATAATCATAAAAAAATACTCTAAATTTTGGAAGCTTCCACCAAATGCAAGGGATCAGACTCAAATGTCATTTTTATTCAACATCGACTTTTGCCGTATTTTTATCGGTACATGAAAAACGTGTTTTATAACTATTATAGACCCAGGTACCTATATCAGAGGACAGGGTAATCAACTAGTATGAATAAATATATCCGTGGAATTATTTGGTGAGTTGATTTTCCATCAACCACCTTTATTTCTCTTGTCACCCTCGTCATCCGGTAAACCTACGGGCCTTATGCTGGTCACAGTTTTCTTGCTTTTTTTCTTGGTTGCGTCCACGTGACTCTAATTTTATTATGCTCTGAATTATTTCTTATATATTCATTATTTATCGCCATCTGTGTACGTGTGATTTTGCAGGATCAAGCAGGTATACCTATACGTATTTAAAGGAGTTTAACTATGTGAGATCGGCGCCAGAATTGCTAAGCGGCCTTCAGATTTTGATTGAGAGAAAGGGATTATTTTTACCCGGGTGTTCCACAAAATGCGCCAGAAACAGGAAATGCCACGCCTTTGCTGTTAAAGGAGATATTTGCCTCATGTTAAGCAACGACCCCTTCGGCGCTAGCCCGTATATCTACTCGGAAGGGGACCAC
>WURV02168695.1:0-14606 GCA_011762755.2 Epimenia babai
TATGCCGATTTCCACGACCATCCCAGATTCGCATTTTTCTTGGCTCAATTTTATCTCTCAATGAATACATTACAATAGTTTTTGCGTATCGTGTTTTTATCTTCTTTGTTTCACCATCTATTCTAGTGGCTAACTAAGGCTTTCCTATCCTATTCCGAAAGTGAAAAATACAGATGTTCAGAAGATGGAGATGGCTTTAGGGTCAAGCACCGAGCTATAAACTAGAAGAGGGTGGGTTTGAATCCCGCAAAGAACCAATTGTGTATTTCTGTTGTGTCCTTTACTTTTCTGGAGAGGGGAGGGAAGGGGGGGTGGAGCGGAGGGTTGGAGCGGAGGGATGGAGAGGGAGAGAGTGAAGAGGTCACGACTTAAGTTTACTCCATCATGTTCGATCTGATTCACAAATGACCCATCGAAGATTTCACCCCACCAACCATACACCAACCCTACACCAACCATACACCAACCATACACCAACCATACACCAACCATACACCAACCCTACACCATATATAAAAACTGGTGGCAATCTTCATCTCGCTTGAAAAAGGACGTCATCTTTTAATTTTTCCACGATTCGTGATCAATAAATCGTTTGAATTCTCATTAATTCATTTGTGAATTTTCGATAATTTATCGCGCCTCGTATGCGTTGCAGTCAAACATTCCCCCACCCACGGGGCGTCGTGCATCCGACGTACCCAGTTCTCGCAGCAGTGTGTCGTCGCTACGTGGCAGCCTGAGAACCACCTCCCCCGCTCTTGGTGAGTGGCGAAAGAGAAATGATAAAACATTCGGCATTACCTTCTTATATCAAACGCGACATTTCTCGTGGCGATGCAACTAACACCACGTGAATCAAACGTCAAATCTATTAAAAATTTTTGCTTCTTTCTAACCTCTCGCTATATTTGAATAAAAACTCCGTCGTCATGGTTAAAATTATCAAACTAGCTTAAACAGGTTTAGGCAAAAAACCTCTGTTTGTTAGACGTATGTGTAGATAGAGGTAGTAACAGGTGAATGGTGATTTACAGAAGTAAAGGTAGGAGGTAATGAATGTATTACGATTTTTATTAATAATTCTTATTATTGTCTCATATAATCTCATAATCTCGTGACAAGATCTCATCTCTTCGTGCATTCTTGACCCTACGAATATATTTAACGGTTGTACTCTAACAACTTCTATTGAACTGAACATAGAGACGTAGGAGTTGAAATAAAATATTTCAAAATTCAAATATTCATAGATAATAATTATGGTGCTTTCAATATCACGTGTCATGTAATAGATACCATATGGCACTTTTTGTCTTTATGACTTGAAATATTTCATGAATTAATTTAATGGGAGGAAAATACTGTACTTGGTGTTAGGACTGTGTGTAAACGTATTTAAATCAAAAAATCATTAAAAGTTTTTTCAAATTCCACAAATGTTTAAACAAAGCAAAAATCGCCGAATTACCGCATTTTGTTTGAAAATTTGAGCGATTATAATCATTTTATCTAGGTTTTCAAAAAGTATATTTACAACACATACATAGTGCACAAATCAAGGAAAATATTAGGATTTGGTAAATAAATAATTAATTAGACAATATCTAGTATTTACAGGAAAGGATGGTACAAAAAGACATTCTTTTCACTGAGATGAACGAATTTTATGCCATATCAACGAATACACTATTAAGTACATTTACGATATGTAAAAGACGAAATGAAACCAGAGCTAAACAACTTAAAATGACAAGGAAACTATTTGAGAGTCCAAACCTGGAAGATGGACTTTTCTAAATCAAGGGAAATAACTTATGTGCACCACATCTGTTGTCAATCGACCTATTTTGCTTCTTTTATCGTGATAAATGTCTAGTTAATCGCTCTTTTGTCAAAAAAAGTAATAAAACCTCATCTTTATTTCAATTCCAGACTCTCCCCTCAGTTCGTCCACCAGTTCAAGTTCACGTGCCTCTGCGCGGAGTACAGGAAGCCGACGTTGATTAACCGGTCATGACACATTATATCTTGTTTTTTTCTTGTACCGCCATTGTAACAGAGTTTTTCATGAAATCTCTATCGATAATTCATTTCAGTCAGTTATTAATCGTATTCCTGTTTTTTGAAATTGTCGCTGATTATAGAAATCCAGTAATATTATTTAACCACTATGTCTAGTTGGCGGTTCATATAATGAAATAACAAAATCACTCTTGCTTACGTTGAATCAAGAAACTGAAACTGAAACTTACGAGACGTACAATACACTGCCCGTCTGCTACACGTAACAAATTCTCATGATGATGATGACGTCCTTGGATCGCATTCATGAAGCATTTTTCCTATTTTATTTATGAACATCCGAATCCAACATGGACAGCCAATCAATAATGGGCCGAAATATGGCCCCATTTTAGAGAAGTCTTGCGTCTGGTCTAACTCATTAGAGATATTCGGCCTACATGCGGTTGTTAGATCCAGTTACCACATTTACTCCGTCGAGAGTCATCTCATAATAGTTTATATGACTGTCTAGATGGCCTCTACACAATGTTACTGCCCAAATTAACTTACGATTATTGTTCTTAATAATAATAATAATGATAATAATAATAATAAAAACTGAAATACTGTGATGACAAAAACAGCATGAAGTCGGTGCAAATTTTAAGAAGCATTCTTTACTTCTATTATTACACCATCGCGGATGTAAACAATTAAAACGAGTTTTAAGACTTTCTTCAGGTAAGCTGAGGTTTATTCAGAACACAGTCGGGGTGAACAGCCAAATTAAAACTTTTCAAAAAACCTCTTGAAAGCCCGGGTCATAGCCACGATGGCTTGGTCGTCGGTGTAGACCCCAACGTAATCCGTCTTCTTCAGATTGAGCGGTTTCTCTGCCACAGTTAGCTCTACTCTTCCGGTGTAGTAAAAAACTGAGAATAAATCATCCTATGGTAGAAATACGAAATGAAATAACGTCTTATAGCTCTTTTTTAACAAGGATATTAGTTATTTTCATTTTCTTTCTTTATTTACAATATTTGTCAGTGGCGTCAATTTATTTTTTAGTTTTCTTTGTCGCTGAATAAAAAATATAGCTATTAAGTATTTATATAATTTTAGATAAATTCATGAGCATGCGTGAGAGAGAGGGGCGTGAGTGTGCGAGTGTTTATGTATCTGGCTATCACTGATACGTTTATATATTATGGCTATTACTGCCGGTGAGCTAATAAGATACCTCCTTGTCTCCGAAGCTGGTAGATATAATGGAGCTCTCCGAATGAGTATATAGGAATTTCACCCTGTCAAAACATGAACATAATCAAGAAACAAAGTCACGTCGCTATTTCACGAAGAGAATGTTTAACAGGGGGACGTATAGCATAAAACACCACCATTCCGGAAAAACTCTTTTAAGATGAAACCACGAAAGAAGAGCAGCCACATCGGTGTTGTAGGTTTTACTTTAGTGACAAACTGATGAATTGTTTTCCGTCGCTGACAAAAGCAAACTAAATGAGTTAAAATAGTGACGAATAATTTACCATTTACTATTATGTTGAAGAATAGTTAGTCTTACATGCGATATAGCTTCCTTAAGTTCTCTGTTGTCTCTGAATCGCTTGACAATGGTGTTGATCTGCTTGAAGACAATATCATCTTTACTGTATTCAGCCACTGCACGCTTGATATCAGCTGTTCCAGAAACAAAACGCAGTATACTATTACTAGATACACCTTAGGGTAACTGTGTGAGTTATTTCGTTACGGATGCTTAAAGAATCGCTGACAAACCTTCGAAATTATTTGGATTAAAAGCTCTCATCCGCAAGATAAAGAGGTTCATGTGAACCGTTGTCCCAAAGTGGTCAGCAGAGAACTGTACGTACAGCCTCCACTATCCGGACACCAGAGTCACTTTTTTAACCCAAGAAGACACCCCACTGACCCACCGCATCCAAAGAGAGATATCCCGCGAACTCGACATTTCACTTTCATCTGTGAATCTCATAGTGGAAAAGAATTTATACCGAATCGAAAAGTTTCTGAGCTTACCGAAGCGAGCATGTCGGCCTAATCACAGCGGTCAAAGCTGTTAAGAAAGTATCCTTCCACAGTTGTGGACTTTATCTGGTTCACGGATAAAAAGGTGTTCACGCTCGCACGACCATGTAACACTCAAACTGATTGTGTATATGACACACACGATGCTCGGAAGAAAGACCCATCAACGCTGCGTCTTGTCCGCACATGTCTGACGTTCTGAGAGTCAATAATGGTCTTGGCTATGGCGTATCTGGCCTCGGAAAAGCAAACATTCTGATCGTCTAACCTGGTTTAAAATCTTCGGCGATTATTACAGAGACGTTACGCTGATGGAAGGACTTATATCAGACTTGCTAGAATGTTCAGATTTTTACATTTTCACGAGCGCACGATTCAGTGATTCCATTGTTGGAACGTGAGACACCCGACTTCATTCCACCTCCCCAAATTCGCGCGACCTAAACCCAACCAAGTGACTCCACAATACGGTCATTGATACACAGAGTACGATAGATAGCGTGGACAATTTAGTTGAATCCATCGTACATACTTGAGAAGAACTGGAGCCGACGTTTATTGACGGTTTGATCGCAGAATGACGCAAACACAGGCATGCGTTCGAGCTAAGGATGGTCATTGCGAACAAAATTATTTAAATGATTGGAATGGCGAATTAGTGTAATGCAGATATGTCGAATTTTGTTGATTTTTAGACAGAAATAAAGAATTGGCAACAGTTGGTGTAGGGGGTTGTTATTATGAAATCTTTGAACCACGCGGCAGAATGACTATCTCTACACGTTATGTTATGTGTACAATAATCTCTTGCTCATGGTTCGTCGGCGACGGTCGCGCTGACGTCAGAAGCGCGCCTTTTTCTACGGCGGGTCGCGAGTTCGAACTCATGGATGTTCGAAATTTTTTCTCGCACTAGTCTTCATTTCTCCAGATGAAATGAGTGCTTCAGATATTAAGAAAAACTTCGACGTTATTTGTATTTTATTAGCAATCGATGATGTAAGCGCGACAGACATCTACTAGCAGAAATATAATAGCTAATAAAAGCCTTATTTATCTTTGCTCGCTGTTGTCTAACAAACCAAAAATTGCGAAGAAATAACATAACTTGAAAAATCTTGAAATGACGTAAAATTTCAATACTTTGGTTACAAAAAAATTCCACATATTAAGCTTATTGCCGTATTGAAATAATTACTACTGGCGATAAGGCCAGTTCAGCCCAACGAGGTCTCTGGGACGGTGATATTTACTCCAACTTTACGTACCCGGGCAGGGCTTTTGGAGCTTTGGGCTGTCTGAAAAAATATCGATAGCCAATTTCACAATCAAAATACGCGGAATAGCTTACTAGCATTTATCTGTCAAACAAGGAAAAGTGTCTAATTTATAGACTACAACATTTAATGGTGATTAATTTGTTTTATCGAAACAGGCGCCATAACGGTAACTAGTTGATATAATGACGTTAGAAGCTCAGTTGGAAGAGTACGAGACCAATGTCTTGGACGTGGTGGTTCTGGTCATACCAGAAGCAAAGATTTTTACGTTTCTCCAGTTGTTAATGGAACCAATATGGCTACCCCTATTAACATTTCGTTATAGTACCAAACACTGCTAAATGAGCCATTCGATTTAAGGTTCATCGTGTTTCTTTCAGATATCTGTGTATGTATCTATGTATCAGGCATGCAAACCTTCGACATCACCGTGTTCGTAAACGCGTTTAAAGTATCTAAATGCGCAGGAGAAAGTGTACGACTGTGGCCCAACCGGTTGGGAGAAAGTGTACGACTGTAGCCCAACCGGTTGGGAGGAAGTGTACGACTGTAACTCAACCGGTTGATTGGAGGTCGTGGGTGTGGTTTCCACCAAAGCCAATATTTGTGTGTATTTTTTCTCTAGTTATTTATGGAACCACGATATCTACCCCCCATTAACGTTACTATGATAGAACTGCACTGCTGCCATGGGCGGCGGCGCCTCGAGCGAAAACACGAGAGAACAAGACAACAGTAACAAAATAACGGAACAACACTGACAACCACGGCGCAACGACAACCATGAAGACGACAACAGCAGCAGCAGCAACCTTATAACCAACGATAAGACGACGAAAGGGACGACAACGATGACAGCAACAACCTTTACTGATGTAAAGTGTGTTTGGCAGCTAAACTAATACATTTCAATCAAACACGGGTGATTCATAATTATGTACCCACTTTTGTGATGAGAAATTATATTACTATAAACGTCACATATATAGGTGTGAGTAAGTAAGCATGTTATATTACGTCGTATGCGCTATGCGGTATCAAAGTATATATACTTCCCCTCAATAAAAACTATTAACGCTGACGAATATATGGACATTCTGCAGCAGTTCTTCATCCCGGATCTACTGGCGAATGGTATGGACATAGATACTCTGGTCTATAGTTTATAGTGATATAATTTCTCATTACACAAGTGGGTACAAAAGTATTTCATTTAACAACACCAACGATGACGACCGACCGACACAGAGGATGAAGGGACAGGGATGTGAGTTGCCTGATTGATCATATCGTGAAGTTCTATAAAGAGGTAACGGCTCATTAATTTCTCGGCATAAAGACGCCGGCACAAACATATATTCTTCGCCATCGACCATTGCATATTTTTCCGTGGTACGGTGGCATAATGTATACATTTGTTGGCAGTATTATAGTCCCCAGTGTAAGATAATTTGGCGGGCTATATTTACCTTTTTATGTAGTATTGTGTATCCAGAAGTCGCAAAAGTTGGCGGTGCCAACGTCCAACTTGTTTCATCTTCCGTTAGTTACATTACGTTATATCATAAGCGCACTAACCAGTTACGGCGTCCACCAGGCTCGCGACAAACATCAAAAGTACAAGCGTTGAAGCCGACATCGTTTCTGGACAAGACACGTTTCAAAAGGAGAAGTAATGTTCAATCGAATATCTTACAATTTTTCGTCTCTTCACAATGGATGCTACTCACGGGTATCGCCCTCCTATCAATAACGCGAATCTGTCCAGCTGCGACTCAAGAACCGATCAGATATAGACTATCTTTTCGTGACGTGTCGTGCAGAATTTAAACCGCGAATTTCTCTCACATCGACGTCTGTCAGATGTGCATTAATTTCGTTTTACCAACGAGGGTCCCTCGAAGAATCTTTCGCCTTGAAGATTATGCCAGGCCTATATTTTGGGGGACCCAAATGGCACGTTTTCGTCCATCTTTATCGGCACATGTTCGGGTGATATCCTCACGCTGTTATATTCCTTATCATTCGCACTTCGAAGGTTTTAAGTATTGGAAAATTCACCAAATGTTAAGTCCTGGCATGCGGTTATGTTATCTAAAATGGCCACGACTCAAATGTGGCGCAGAGAATGTGAAAATTCCGCATTTAAGGCAGCGCCGATCTCTAGTACATACAGTAAACTGTAATTTCAGCTTTACATCTCAGATATACACTTCGTCAGTCACTGAAGTACGAATGTACTTTTACATTTTTACTCTGTCTCAACTATCGACGAAGCTATGATATAAATAATCGAGTCTGACATGACGTGGCCATAAAAATCACACAAGATTATAAATATTTAGGGCGGATCCTGGCCTAACAAAGTTAATACGAGTATGTTAGGTCTAGATGTGTTCCTCCGAGAACATTCTGCTTATATTAAATATAATATTTAGGTTTTCTTTACCGGCCTGTCTAAATTACTAACAAGGGTATTAACTATGAGATAACAAACAGAACCTCAATAAAATCACTAGGGAAGCAGATGGTCGAGGGGTAAGGGGTTAAAAGATTCGTAACCAAATGTTCGCGGGTTTGAAACCGCCTGCCAGTTGATTTTTCTGCGATGTTTCTCGGCAAGTTATTTATCCCCCGTTGCTGGAGTAATCCTGTCATTAAAACGGGTAGACACTCGATACCATCTTTAACATCGATATCATCTTTATCATTGTCTCTGCGAGTGTCGGAGGTATTTTACCTACGCTATATAGCTGCCTCCATGATCAACTGCCGACTGTATTTGTGGGCCTCTATTGCTGAATTTTGCGGTCTAAAAGATATACATAACTTTTTAGAAATTACTAAGACACGCTTTTTGCGCGTATCTTTCGTCCACACTTTTGGATTATTTACTTCAGTGTGGAATATGCTCAAAAAGTGTTTCAAAACCCGAACTTAAGAACTTTTTATTGAGACACCATTGCCCTCGCCTGGAATCGACATATTCTGTCGTCTCGCGTTAATCGAATTACAGTAATAACTTTAGGGTACTTGTGACAGTGTATAAAATCGAGTATATTAGAGCGAAATTCTCTGTTGTTTTGGCACCAGTCTACCTACCAGGGCGTGAAGGATTCCAATCCAAATGATGCCGATTTCTTTAACCTACTGTTTACATTATCCTGATACGAATCACTAAGCGGTATGCAGACCGGTAATTGACGTCGTAAAGCATATATGTGTTACACCGGTGTACGGACTGTTCTATACGGTGTACGGACTGTTCTATAATAACACGTTAATAATTCGGAATTGAATTTTTATAAATAGATAGAATTTCCCTTTTTTCTGGTACAGTTTTATTCTGGTATGGGATCTGCTTATCGTGCAAATTCTCTCCAAAGTTACAATATTTACATGTTTTTATGCGAAATTATTAATAAATAATAATAATCCATTTGTTTTGGAGGCGCCCTAATAACTAGTATGTCTCTAAGGCGCCTATATATATTTCGTGTGATTAATAATTATATTGCATAACACAATAGAACGAACATATAAGTTGAATCATAGCCTAACACAACCTTATCTGCCATAGCCAAATCATTGGTCAACTGGTCGTTTAAAAGACATTTTCAATTCCACTATTAAAGTGGGTCCATAATTATACGCATCCTGCACATAGTGTAGTCTGTGCCATATAATGGGACCGTAAACGAATTAGCCAGCCCAAATTTCGCCATTCGAGCGTCGAGGCGTGTTTTGACGAATGCAAAAATCCGCAACCTCAGAGGGAGCCATAATATGGGCTCCCTTCTGCAGTCGATATCGACGAATATTTCGAGGAGTTGCTTTGTCAATCACTAAATAATTTCACATGCTCACAAGGTCCTAACATCACTGTTTATAAACAGAGTATAAGTATAAAGTCCTAAATTTGGGGTAATTTTACTTATTTATTCTTTGGCTGCCTATACTGATCTACTGTTTTGCCCTTGAACACCCCCCCCCCAACACTCCCCCTCCCCCTACAACGACCGATCGCTCAAGTGTACGTGTAAACTGTGTGATGTATAATTATAACAACTTGTAACACTTGTAGGAACGCTTTGGGTAAACCGCGATTTATTCATAACACCGGCGGGGGTGTACATACTTAGAACAGGCTCGCTAGAAGGTTCTGAAAAATCTTATGAAAGCCTGCGAGATCGCGATTTTGGGGTTTAAATCGGTGCATTCTCCGATGTGTTCAGTTGTCTTCAGATCGAGTGGTTTTTCTACCGCCGTGAGGCTCACTCTACCTTTATAGAATCCTGAGAATGGAACATACTTGATTAGAATATGAGATGGCCATAAAATCGCACAAGATGATGAAGGGTTTATATATATTATTTTTATATAGGGTTTACTATTCTACCTATCAAACACGTCTCACATCTTGATTCATCACAACGAAAAGCTTATGCAAGTAATGGTAATGCAACATTTTAGCTCACCTGAGCCTTCCAGAAAATTCGCGTAATTTCCACCGCTCAAATCATTTACAGTTGAGATTTATTAAGTTTTTACCTAAATTCGGCACCGAAGAGGATGAAATATTTTTATTGCGACGTAATAAGTTATTTCTGTTCGGCATTATTAGAAGTTATCTCCTTTCATATGCCCTTTACAATAACGCTGTAAAATACTGAATCAGTGCTAGAGAGTAAGCCTTTGAAAATAAAAACGTTTTGAGTCGTGATTCGAAAGGAGTCAGTGATGGAAGTAATGGAATGACAGGTGGCAATTTATTCCACGAAGTTGGAACTATGTGGCAAATGATGACTTGTCGCACGGGATCTGTTCACACGGATTACTCACGGTCAGGAAACGATCATGAAACGAGACCAAGTCATTGAGGTCAACAGGAACCTCGTTCCGCAGACGGAGAAAAACAAACACAAATATTTTAAATTCAAGTACTTATTTTCGTAGAATATCTTAAAAGACGGAACACGGTGACGTCAGATTGTGTGTTCACTAAATTTCATATCCGCTGATTTTTGGAAAACTAGATAAATATGCTGAAAAATAAAAATTCGCTTTACAAGGGGAGGTCATCGCGTCTGTCCTCGCATTACTGTTCGTAATTTTTTATCATTACTTGGTGAGCGTGTAAACTATTCGAGTACCTCCTAGTCTACTAAGTCGGTAGATGTAAAACATTTGTCCCGGTGACTGTAGACGAATTTCGCCCTGTAGAAAGATATAATTAGCATGTTATAAATACGGGCATTTACAAAGAAGGGAATTCATAGCGCTAAGTGGTGTACGGTAAAACAGTCATTTACCAAACGATCCTTGAAAAATCTACACAAAAACACAATTTGCTATTGCAACATAAAAAACAAGATCCCCGCTGTTTTAGTTCCATTTTGTGCTGAGTCATGGTGAACAACTGCCAGGCCATGATCGTCCTTTTCGTCGCTGCCGCCACCTCTGTCAACACCCCGACCAGCTTCTTCTCGTTCATCTGGCGAGTTTGGCCGGCGTATTGTCCGATAGCCTAATTACATCGTCAATATTTGATAATTTCGCCCCAAAGTCGTCTTTCTGTATACCGGCATAATCTATAGGTTAACATAATCGAAGGCCATCTTCATATGAACAGTTCTAGCGGGACAAGACAAATTAGGAACGCGATAAATGACTACAACAACCACAGATATAGGCCAACGATAACGATAACGATTACAACGATGACGTCAAATTTACATTATGAGTAGGACAGGGATAATGAATAGTTTAAATTCTCACATTTCTAATTATCTCTAAACGGTTTCGGTTTTCCAAAATTTTCCTGGTTATTGTTTCGATTTCATGTAGGACGGTCTCCGTTGCACTATATTCAGCCACCTCGCGTCGGATTTCAGCTGTTACCGAAGAACAGTGGATACATCGGAATTTTGTACGGTAAAATTACCAAATTAAAACATATTAACGAATTTTTGCAACATCAACAGATCCAGTCTTAATGACAAATGCATGGGTGAACTAAACTAATGGTTAGTTCACACTAAAACTAAAGAACCAAGCACGTGTCACGATTCCATGGCGGACGTTTCTGGTAACTTGTTTTGAATGCAGAAATATGCGACTATAAACTTCAAGCCGTTTACTCGCGATGGAAGGCAAACAGTATTAAATACATTTTACAATATCCCACAATGATTACACATCTTTATGGATTCATGTATACTACACAAGCCTCTCTAATCGGGATAAGTCGGTTGTTGTGTGCTGGACTCCCAACGAGAGGGTGGAGGACTCAAATCCTCGGTATATATATATATCACTGGTACCCAAGTGGCTGGCTAGAGATAGACATTTACTGCTGCATATTTACGTACCCGAACAGGGGCTACGGAATAACGGCCTCGCTGAAACAATAATAGTACGAAAATAACGAATCTTACAAAAGAAATGTACAAAAAAGGGCATCTTACAAGACGAAATGTGTCAACTTTCAATGGTCGCGTGTTGCTGATGAATTTAAGTTGGCTGTTACATAGTACAAGGGGAAGCAGTGAGTCGAGTGGTAGGAACACCGGACTCGTAACCGAAAGGTCGCGGGTTCGAAACTTCCTACCAGTCGACTTTTCTGCGGTGATCCTCAGCAAGTCATTTATCCCCAATTGCTGGAGTAAACCCGTCCCTAAAATGGGTAGATGCTCGATATTATCCTTGGCGGGGTGATATGTGAGTATCCAGTTACTGTATATGCGCTGAATAACTGCAAATAACATTTCATTGTAAACCACGTCTGAGAGGCTCTATTGGCTGATATTGGGGTCTATAAATGTTGCACTTTACTAACTTTATACTTTACAAAAAATACATCGTTGAGACCTGGAGCTGAAAATTAATTCGGTCTCTACATGGACTATGCGAAAAACCGTAAGAATTCCGTCATCGGGATGTATAGAGTTTTTATAGATGAATCAGATATATATGTGGCCAAAATCGATTATTTTAATTCCACGCCGGATTTCTTTATGCATACCCCATTGATTGGATGTACATGAAATTACGCGCACACGCCAATGTTTCATTTGATGTTAAATTGAGGAAGAAACCACGGGAGAAAAAGTGCCGTTTTCTTGCGAATACGTTTCAAACTAACGTATTAATGTTATTTTCGCCGCAACAAAATCCAATTACTCGACCAAATAAGGTCGTGAGATGACGTCTGCAGAAGAGGCGCTTGATTCGTTCATCAAAGCATCTCATTCTTTCTTATGTCATGCCTACGCGACGGCAAACAACGTTCATCTATCTATAGCGTGTCAACAGAACATTCCACAATTATTGACCCGCAAATAAAACACAAAAAAAAACCCAGTGAACGCGTCGAGCAAATCAACTACGGAACAAAACAGGACGGCCGCGAGTCTACCGCCGATAAATTCAACGATAAATTTCTATTCATATCTGATAACCGCGTTGCGTTATTGACTGGAGCGTTTCGCGTCGCTATGGAACGTAGCTCTGGGTTTTTACGGTGGTCATTTCGTCATTTATCACGCACGAAGACCCGTTCGAAAACTATCGAGAGATAAAGAAGCATCGCGTAATAAACAGGAAATCGATGAAACTGCGCGAGGCAAGCCGATATCAAGCGAAGAAAAAACTTATGATATGAGGGCTGAAAAGAAAACATTGGTAGTGTAGCCCCCACTAGCATGGCTATATATTACAGTACCTACCAGTGCTCTAGAGGTCATACACATGAATCTGTCAGCTAGTTTTAATTAGCGCTGATATAACTACATGGTGGGTAAGGAAATGAAACCTACCACGCCCAAAAACTTACGTGTATAAAGTATAACAACTGGACCAAGATTTTAGGCAGTCCTGTCCGAGTCTTCACGACTCAATTCTCAGCACAGCAACACAACATTGCGGTTCCTGAAGTGCTAACCGGTTACAGTAACGGAGGCTGTGAACTCCGCGGCAGTACAGAAATGGAAGCAGTTTGGGGACAATGTGTTACCATTCGCTGAAACCTTGCCATAAAGTGCCCCAGTCCATCATATTTACATCTACATCAGTCAAAAAGCGCATAGTCGAGGGGTAGAAGAACGCTGGCCTCATGACTGAAGGGTCGTGGCTTTAAAAGCACCCTCCATTTGGAGGTTCTACGATTATCCTCAGTGAGTTATTTATCCCTGACTGTTGTTCCTTACTCAAAAGTGGAGACACGTTTGATATCTTTAATGGGTGATGCGAGCGTAGAAGGTAATGTATCAGTGTTGAATAGCTGCAATAAACATTCAACTGAGAGCGTTCATTGGCTGATAATCATGATCATAAATGCTGTACTTTCCATTTAATTTTTCTCCGATAACTACTCTCTTGTCCACAAATGACCATTGGTGAAAAATTTGTGATGTTAATTCTCTCTTCTCTGTTGTCAGAAATTGGTATTGCCTTATTAAAGTCATCTTTGGCTACCAGTGTGCAATGGATTAAAATACAAACAAACGCGAGATCAAATCGATGTGTGTATACTAGCATACCATTCTATGGAATTTCACAAACACCAATTGAAGTTTCTCGAACACAAAAAGCTCTTTCTCAAAGCACTCCGTGCGCTGCACGCAGGGTCGACAGTTTTCAATTACAATTTTACGTGACATGAATGCGGATCGCTAATAAATCCTACGACAGACCGCCGCGACTAGTTACGAGAGAAGGCCGGATGATAAATATTCATATTCCGGCACCATTAACAATAATCACTCTACCATAGCAAAACGAATACCACCGCGAGGGACCACTTTACAGCTTACACCGAGTCTCGCGTGACCGCTTCCACCGGAGTAAAACCCCGCGTCTGATTAAAGCCGTTATCTCAAATCCGCGTCACCGTTGTTCCCGAATCAATCACCACGAGATAACGTCACTTCCTTCTACTCACCGAGCATGCTGAACCGTACACGATAACAGACACAGCGCTATCGGCGACTCGAAAACTTTCACAATCGCAGAAGCCACTCCGACTTATGTCGCCGTAATTCCACCTTTACTCCTTATCGGCGTCGTTTTAGCTATTTAGGAACAGCTTCATTACCCCTCCACTTATCTACGCTCGATAATACAACTTCAAACACCTCCGACAAGGAAGCCCGATAAAAGTTACCGTATATACTCGCTTATAAGGCGACTCACTTATAAGACGACCCCCTGACTTTAGAAACGCAAGAGTCAATTTTAGCGTTGACCCGTTTA